>JASDQU010501104.1:661-11457 GCA_032191745.1 Picea mariana | reverse complement strand
TTTTCAATGCATGTCCCCGACGAGGTCTGAGTATACAAAATTGGGTCTCGAGCTTGTCTCTCTTGAGGACAATTATTATCGCACACCCAAGAAACCCTCAATGGCGGAAGAAAAGAAAAACGACGGAGCAGACGATCCTATCAGTCTATTGCTTGAGCAAGCTCTCACGTGACATAGGGACGAAATGATGGAGAATTTTTCCCACATCCTTCAACACCTATCGATAGAATTAGGCGCATCTTCATTAAGCAGTCACTTTGGAGGCACCTCGCCTTTCAAGGTACAGGTTAATTTTTATATTCCCATATTTGAAGGTCAAATAGATGCAGATGCCCTAGATAAATGGTTAAATCTGCTAGGAGGTTATTTCTCTGTTCATAATTTTTCCAACAAGAAAAAGATCACCTTCACACTCCTTAAGGCTCTCCCCCATGTCAAACATTGGTGGGAAACTTACTTGGAGCAGATTTCCACAGAGGAGTCTGGAATATATGGGGCCGAGCCCACTTGGGATTTTTTTGTGGATGTCGTAAAGGAACAGTATTACCTTGTTGGCAACTATGACAACCAGTACATGAGATGGACCACATTGTGGCAAGAGAGGGGCCAAGCAGTTCCAGAGTTCACCAATACCTTCCATACCTTGCACACCAAGTTGGGTATCAAATACTCCGAACGACATTTGGTTCTAAAATACCGTGGGGCTCTACACAGATACATCCAAACTGAAATGGATTTTTTAGACATCTCATCACTCGGTGTTGATTATCAATATGTTGTTAAAATTGAGCAGAAATTTAAGCACCAGAACAAACGGGAATTCGGGTCTGCAAATCCGCAAGAACCAAAGTATGACAAAGACAACCCTAACAAATAGTCTCCTAAAAACCAGTCCAAGACACAGGTAAAGAAGGGTCACGGGAAGACAAAGAAGGACACTGGAAAATGGTGTGATTTCCACAAAATCCCCTAGTACAACACTGATGAATGTCACTCAAAACAATCATTGGTGGCCAAGATCAAAGACAAGGAGCCAAACCCTGATTCAGAATCTGATTCTAAAAATACTGGTAAAGGACAGATCATTGATGCATACCCCATTGTTATTGTCGTGACCGTAGAAATTCAACCAGAAGAAACAACAGATCCTGAAGAGGGGGAGCGCCTTTGTCATTCACAAATGCGGGTGAAGAGGACCCCACTACATTTTATTGTTGATAGCGAAAGCCTAAAGAACCTCATCTCAGCAGAGGTCGTCAAACAGTTGGGATTGTCAACAACACCACACCCATAGCCATACAACATTGGGTGGCTTTGCTAAGGATGAGATCTTCGTGTCAGCCAACAATTTTGATTGTCATATGGCATCCAACCCTTCAAGGATGAGGTATTATGTGATGTTTCCCACTAGATGTCTGTAATGTTCTCTTGGGCCAACCATATATGTGGAAGCGCCATGATATTTATGAGTCTCGACCCCGAAGTGTCATTGTTACTTTAGGGGGTCATCTCTATAGAATACTAGAGGTAGTTCTGACTACTGTTCCACCTAAAAAGTATCGCAAGGTAGTATCTCATACCGCAAAATTCAGCTTCTTCACAATCTGTTCAAAAGGGGAACAGAAGGACACTGCAACCACTACAGCTTCGCCCCAAGCACCTTCTATCCAATAGAAGCAGGTCAAAAAGGTTGCAGCAAAGCACAAAGATTCCTTATGCACACCCTCCTCTCATGTAGCCTGACTTGTTGAACAGCCTCAGCCTCAACAGGTTCGTGACATACTTCCACAAACCGAGCAACACGACGTCTCCAGCAAGGCAAGCAACTCACCAAGATGCAGATTCAGTAAACGCGTTTCCCTCTCCCCCAGGAACTCAACGCAATGGAGACCATTGCTTCCTAAGGAGGGAGGATTGATCCAAGTGGACATTGGTGGCCACCCACCGTTTTCGNCTCTCATACCGCAAAATTCAGCTTCTTCACAATCTGTTCAAAAGGGGAACAGAAGGACACTGCAACCACTACAGCTTCGCCCCAAGCACCTTCTATCCAACAGAAGCAGGTCAAAAAGGTTGCAGCAAAGCAAAAAGATTCCTTATGCACACCCTCCTCTCATGTAGCCTGACTTGTTGAACAGCCTCAGCCTCAACAGGTTCGTGACATACTTCCACAAACCGAGCAACGCGACGTCTCCAGCAAGGCAAGCAACTCACCAAGATGCAGATTCAGTAAACGCGTTTCCCTCTCCCCCAGGAACTCAACGCAATGGAGACCATTTCTTCCTAAGGAGGGAGGATTGATCCAAGTGGACATTGGTGGCCACCCACCGTTTTCGACTGGCTCAAAACAATTTTCTGGCAAATTTGGCAATTTACTATTTTTAGCAGTTTTTAACTTCCGGGGCCATTTTGAAAGACGAAATGAATTTTTTTTTAGATCAAGGTTCTAAATGATATATATAAAGGAATTATTGACCCCAAAAATGAATCTCCTCGATGATAACTTTCCAACGAGCTATCAAACGCCTAAAACGGAGATCGTATGCAAAAGTTACGACCCCTGGAAGTTGATGTACTAACTTACCCAAACGGGGCCCACATGACTTTTGGCGCTTCATCTCCTAGGGTTAGGTTTTTGGATGTCTATGAATTTTTTCATTCCTATTTATTGAAAAAGTTCCTTCAGAGCCTCATTGTAATCATCTTCTTGCGAATGCGAGTAGCCGTCACATCTCTTCTCAGAGATAAGCTACCACCATTCTAGGGAGTCTTTCACTCTGTATTTTTACAGTCTCTGTACATTTATTTCATTAATAGAAATCATGTATTATTGTATCTCTGTGTTTATGGTTGCATATATAATATATTTATGTTATATTATTGGATATATGTGATATCTCTGTGCATTTCTTTATTATATCTCCGCTCTCATTTCGTGCCAAAAATAATCTGGATCAATGGTATTAGAGTAGGTTGCTCTTGATCCTTTTTTTTCCAATGCATGTCCCCGACGAGGTCCGAGCATAGAAATTTGGGTCTCAAGCTTGTCTCTCTTGAGGAAAATCGCCCTCGCACACCCAAGAAACCCTCAATGGCGGAAGAAGAGAAAAATGATGGAGCAGACGATCCTATCAGTCTGTTGCTTGAGCAAGCTCTCACGCGACAGAGGGACGAAATGATGGAGAATTTTTCCCACATCCTTCAACACCTGCCAATAGAATTAGGCACATCTTCATTAAGTGGCCACTTTGGAGGCACCTCACCTTTCAAGGTACAGGTTAATTTTTATATTCCCGTATTTGAAGGTCAAATAGATGTAGATGCCCTAAATAAATGGTTAAATCTACTAGGAGGTTATTTCTTTGTTCATAATTTTTTCGACAAGGAAAAGATCACCTTCGCACTTCTTAAGGCTCTCCCCCATGTCAAACATTGGTGGGAAGCTTACTGGGAGCAGAGTTCCATAGAGGAGTCTAGAATATATGGGGCCAAGCCCACTTGGGATTTTTTTGTGGATGCGGTAAAGGAACGGTATTACCCTGTTGGAAACTATGACAACCAGTACATGAGATGGACCACACTGCGGCAAGAGAGGGGCCAAGCAGTTCCAGAGTTCACCAATACCTTCCATACCTTGCGCACCAAGCTGGGTATCAAAGACTCCGAACAAAATTTGGTTCTAAAATACCGTGGGGCTCTACACAGATACATCCAAACTGAAATGGATTTTCTGGAAATCCCATCACTCGGTGCTGCTTATCGATATGCTGTTAAAATTGAGCAGAAATTTAAGCACCAGAACAAACGGGAAATTGGGTTTGCAAATCCGCAACAACCAAAGTATGACAAAGACGACCCTAACAAAAATTCTCCCAAAAACCAGTCCAAGACACAGGAAAATAAGGGTCACGGGAAGACAAAGAAGGACACCGAAAAATGGTGTGGTTTCCAAAAAATCCCCTGGCACAATACCGATGAATGTCACTCAAAACACTCATTGGTGGCTGAGATCAAAGACAAGGAGCCAAACACTAATTTTGAATCTGATTCTGAAAATATTGGTAAAGGACAGATCATTGACACAGACCCCACTGCTATTGTCTCGACCACAACAATTCAACCAGAAGAACCAAAAGATCCTGAAGAGGGGGAGCACCTTTTTCATTCACAGATGTGGGTGAAGGGGACCCCGCTACATTTTATTTTTTATAGCGAAAGCCAAAAGAACCTCATCTCATTAGAGGTTGTAAAATAGTTGGGATTGTCGTCAATGTTATCGCTCAGTTTGTAGGATAGGTTAAGTAGCTTGAAGGCAAGATTCAAACTGGCGTAACAGGAGCTTCCCCACCCACTGTCACCTTGATGGGGATCTCTTTCTATTTAGGGTGGCTAATCCCAAGGGAGACGTCCCTAGGTAATCTGGGGTGTTGAAAGGAAAAGGACGAAGGGATTAAGGTTCAAGAGTTAAAATAGGTTTTCCCTTCACAGATTACCACCAAGGAAGATAGTCAAAAAGAAGGTATTCCACAGAATAGGTACCTGTTTGCGAGACAAGGCAAAAATAAAGCTAAAACATGCCACAGTGGTTAGTACTTCATAAATTAATGACTATCTTTAATATATATGAGCATAAATAAATGTAATTATTGATGAAGTCAATGATTGCAATAAAGGCTATGGTTTATAATATTACTTCTCCAATAAATACAAAATGATAGAGCATTCAATGTACAATATCAATCCTTGAATTATCACAACGCATTAAATATCATAAATATGCTCACATATAATGTTGTTGCGTCACTATACTACTAAGGGTGATGTCAGCCTAGTTTCTATGTTAGTTTTCTAGGCAATGAGGTGGACGTTTTGCAAAATAAGCCAATGAAAATACTCAACACTTCAATGTCTATTAATGGATGACCTAGATGCAACTTTAATACCAAGCAAAAGTTCAAAAGAGGCAAGACGTCATCAGCAAATTAGGGTTAGTAAGTCGCTAGGGTTAGTTAGGGTTTCAAGTTTTAGAAGTTTGGAAGATTGTTTTGACACAAAAGGCTCAACGTTGCAGTATTAGACTAGTGCCTTAGGGTAAATGGAGTCAAGGAGTAAGGCTAAAGGCTTGGAAGGATCTAAATCTAAGGACGGGAGAGTTAGGCTTAATGGTGCTGCAATGGCACGCCATGAAGTCAAAACCCTAAGGGGAGGAGGCTCATTTCGGTGTTGCTTAAGAAAGGCCTCATGCTCCTCCCTCTTTCCTTAAAACTCTTTGGCAAAACAGCTAGCTTCAAAACATAAATCTAGGGCTGAAAAGTGTTGTAGGGCCAAGGCTTTTCAAACCCTAAAGGTCAAAACCCTAGGTGTAAACTTAATTATGCCTAGGACGTCTTCCTTCTTCAATTTATGTCAAGAAACTAACTTAGAAAAAGGGGAACTAGTGTAGAAACGGCTAGGCTAAGTTCTCCTTAATCAATGGCTAAGCAAGTTTTTATCATGGGGACATGAAGCAAGGACCTACTTGTGTGCTTGCTCCCTAGGCTTTCAATGATTAAGCAAAATAGCAACAATGTAACCATAAAAGTAAGATATTTAACCTACAACCATTCAATCAAGAAGTTTTGCATGAAAAATATACTTACAAATCAATGAAGGGCTAATCAAACCCTAGTTGTAAACCTTCCAATGATAAAAACACTGTGAACATGCCAAAAATGATCCTCCACAAGTGTAGCGCCTCAACTCCAAGAGCCAAATACAAAGACAAAAGACTAAAAGTAATCCTCTCACAAGAGAGTGAGTTGTGTTATATTAAAAATGAGGCTCAACGTCCTCTACTTATATCATCCTCATGACCTTTAATTAAAAAAATAGGTCATTAAAACAGCCGACAAGGATGACTAACAATAGTTACATTATTTGTCACATTAAATGCTAAAATGTCAAAATTATGAGCTAAAAAGGAGACGTCAGGCCCCTCTGAGGGAGACGTTGGCCCTTTTTGGGCAAGATCAGCATCCAAAAGGCAAAATGTTGGCCCTTCTAGGGCTCCTGCAAGCTACCACACATGCTGAATGATCCCATCACACTGCCACATCCTCAAGAAAACGTCCAGCCTACCCTGGGTGGCATCCTGTCCATCAAAGCCATCATCTCATCTGCAGGGGGTGATCCCCCCTAGGTCGATCTCTGCCAAAGTGTCCTGGTGAGAATGTCCTTCTGTCTTCTTCGTACAAGGGCTCATCATGACGTTTTCCTACCTCTGCCATACCAGCAACCATCCGATGGGCTCTTCATCCCCATGGAGGTCCGAGCTAATCATCTCCCCATGTGTACCGGTCCTCTAGTATCTGTCCGTCGGGTATGGTCCTGCACATCAAAGACTACGCCCTCCACGGGCTCATCATTCCTCAGGATCATAGTAATGAAAATCATATTTCATCATTAAAGTTATCAAATAAATGCATGAAATCCCTAAAATATCATCTAAGAGCTCAAAGATATTACACAGATCTACTATACAAAGCTAAGGAAACCAACAGAACAACCTATTGGGCTAACATCCACTAGAGATGGAACGTTTCCTCAGAAGATCATTCAAGCCATTATTTATGAGGTGATATGGTTTCAGGGATATCCAGTCACAGTAAGACCAAGGGCAGGTGTTGTCTGTGGGTGTCTTTGTAGGAGGCGAGTTGTACCCGTCATGGATGCACTTTTTCCAAGCCTTTATTGCCTTTATTTTTCTTTTATTGCTTTTCTTTCTTTTTTACTTCAAGGTCTGACCAGAGCACACTGCCTTGGCTTGGTGACCAGAGCTGACAGTGTTACCCACTGGTATCTTCACAGAGATGATAAGGTTGGCTCGTGATGAGACCCCCTTTCCCTTGGCCATGCAACCAAAGGTCACTGCCCTGGCGTGGTGACCAAATGATGGCAATGTCATATTGTTGGATACCTATGAACATAATGGGCCGGCTCATGATGAGACCAACCATCCTCTTGGTTAGGTCTTGTTTTATTATTTTTCAGGGTCCCTTTAGTTTCTTATCCAGAGGCTTTTTATTGCCTTCTCGAGGATCCCTTGGGTGAAGCATCTCTAGGTTTTATTTCCTATGGATTTTATCTTTTACCAGCTGCTTTTACCGCCTAGGCCTTTAGCCCCTTCTTCCCACAAGACAAAGTGTAACTCTCAAAGGTCATCCTAATGGCCGGACTAGGGGAATGGGATAGTTGAGCGGGGTATAAGATGTAAAATGATAAAAATGGTGGGAGCGGACGATGGCTCTACAAATCCCCCTTGGTGGCTAACCAAAACCCATGAATATCAACTTGCTAAGTCACCCCAACAATGGTCAAGTGGATTAGTCTAAGATCCAAGCAGTCATCAGAAATGAAAGGAACCTAATGCATATATAAGAAGGTCATAACGATCAAACATGACACATACCATGATACCTCGGACCAATTACCTCATGGAGAAAGAGTCCTCTCTGATGCAAATCCAAGCCGATGGTGATGGAAGCTACTGCTGCTGACAGGACAAATTTGACGAAGAAGAAGAAATATGGGCCCTCCAGGGCCATTCTTAGGTCAATCCTGCTCTCAGTCCTTCATGTCTAGGACCTGTGGTCCTCGAGACATGATCTCCTAGTTATCCCTAGATATTGGGGATAACATCTGGCTCCAACTTGGGGACATGTGCTAACCGCAGAGCGCATTAGAACCTCAGCAATCTCTGGCATAAATATGTAGGCCTGCTCACACTTGACAAGTAAGCATTAGCAACAAAAGGTGGGGTGGTATTGCCACCCTGCAAAATAATATAAGCATATGAAATAAAACAATCATGGATGCAAATAGAAAGTAAAACACTCACCTGCACTTACCTTTTGGTTGCATGTTGGTGTAGTCAAACAACCAATGAAGCCAATCTAGTAACGTCCCTTGGTACCTGCCTTTGTGTTTCATCATAGACCAAAACAGTGATAAATCAAGCACAAAAATGTCATGAGTTAGAATACATATCACATCATCAGGAAAGTCAGAGTCTAACTCATGGAGGCGGGTGGGAGGGACAAAATCCTGCCAAGTCCATCTCTAGGAAAAGTATTCAATCCTATCCAAGAAAGGGTCATGAAAAATACGAGGTTCAGAAAACTGAATCAAAGGGCTTGTAGACTGGTTACCTAGGACATCCTCACGCTCTAGAGTCAAGGAAAGAATTAACAAAGGTTTAGTAGACGACTGGTAAATTACCAAGAGAAAGTTGAAAAACTGATTGGAGCTAGTATTACCCAACCAACCCTTGGGGTCTAGGGTTTTCCCAGGAGGAAACTCGACATGAAAAAGGTATTTCCCAACTACACCTTTAATGGAAAAGCATGGAAAAGTAACAACAGGTGGTTGGGGTGAACAGTCATGAGAAACCTTCTTTGGGAAAACAATGTCCTTACTTGTATCAAAATCTGAGCACAGCGGTGATTGGCAGTCATCTTCATCAAAAATCTCAAGGTAAGACTGAACATCATCAGAAAAATAAGGTACTAGGTCATCCTTGGTTTTTTGAAAGGTACAAGTAAAAACCTCATCTCCTTGTCACCACTGGTCGGAAGTAATCTATTGTGACAATTGCCAGGGCAACAACTGGAAATTCCTCTCAGTGTCATAGATGGGATCTAGGTCATAACCAACTATATCCCACCTATGTCTCCCAACATGTATGAACTCATCAATGTTATCAATAGTGTCATTGTCTGTGTCATAGCATGCAGGGTTTGAAACATTTGAAAATTCATCCTCCTCCTCCTTTTCATCACAAGGCAAAGCATTATAAAAAACTAGGATAGGAGGGTAACTTATTGTTTCTTGTTGCGCAAGAACTTTGAGGAGCTTGATGTTTTCATCATGTGTCATTGTTTCATCCTCATGGGTTGCCTCTTCAGCTTCGATTGCAAAGCAAGGGTCATCAACTTCGTTCAAAGCTTTCTTTTCTCCTTCATTTTTTGAATCACAGAACAAGGTGTCATCAGTATTCTGAANCATGTGTCATTGTTTCATCCTCATGGGTTGCCTCTTCAGCTTCGATTGCACAGCAAGGGTCATCAACTTCGTTCAAAGCTTTCTTTTCTCCTTCATTTTTTGAATCACAGAACAAGGTGTCATCAGTATTCTGAAGTGGAAAGCAACTAACCTCATCTTGATTTTACTGTACAGGAGAAACAGGTTCTTGGATGATTTCATCAGTGGGAGGAGCACAGGTGGACACTTCATCATCTTGCTTAGGTTCTTGCTCCTTAATCATGTCCTCATTCTATTGGTTGAAAACATGTTCCCTTCTCTCTTGTGTATCTTCAACAAAGTTTCCATGGGAGACTAGTTTTATCAAGCTGAGAGTGTCCATGGCATTGGTCCTGGTCATGAAAAGACTCTTTTCAATTTGAATGGCCATGTCGTGAGCTTCTGGAAATATTTTTGGCTTTTTCTTATTTAGAAGGAAACTCAAATGTCCCTGAAGTCCATTAGTATAGAGGTAGACGAGGTATTTGTCTTCAGGACGATGGCTTCAAGGAATCTGGTAAAGCAACTTCTGGAACCTAGCACAGTAAGCTTTGACATTCTCAGACTCTGTTTGTCTTATGCCTTCAAGCTATTTCAGCAATGATTGTATATCTTCTATTTTCATGGTCCACTTTGTAAGGAAAACTTCTTCAAAAAGGTCCATAGAAGTGATGATGGCAGTTGGAAGGTTATCATACCATCTTATGACCTCTCCATGCAGGGAGGCAGAGAAGAGTTTCATCACCAAATCTTCAGCCTCATCATTGATAGGGAAGGATTGAAAGAAATCCCAAAATATTCTCATGTGAGACTCAGGACATTCTCCATTGATGCCAGCAAAACGAGGGAGGAAAAACTCATAACTAGGAGGCATTTTTCTGGGATAGCCCGGGATTTTACTCATATCTAAAGGTCTGTAGTTTCCTGGGTCCCATTGTGAAGTCATTGTTGGCTTCTTCATCAGTGGATTCGCCAGATAGTTTCCCTGAAACTACCAAAGAATAGGGGGAAAATAATGTAGTGGAGTTTCCAAGTAAGCTTGTAAGAAAGGACTTCTGAGGCAAGGCTTACCAAAGGTTTGTCGTAGGAAGATTGAATTAGTGTTCCCCGACAACGGCGCCAAAATGTTATTGCTGAGTTTGTAGGATAGGTTAAGTAGCTTGAAGGAAAGATTCAAACTGGCGTAACAGGAGCTTCCCCACCCACTATCACCTCGATGGGGAGTTCTTTCTATTTAGGATGGCTAATCCCAAGGGAGATGTCCCTAGGTAATCTGGGGTGTTGAAAGGAAAAGGACAAAGGGATTAAGGTTCAAGAGTTAAAATAGGTTTTCCCTTCACAGATTACCGCCAAGGAAGATAGTCAAAAAGAAGGTATTCCACAGAATAGGTACATGTTTGCGAGACAAGGCAAAAATAAAGCTAAAACATGCCACAGTGGTTAGTACTTCATAAATTAATGACTATCTTTAATATATATGAGCATAAATAAATGTAATTATTGACGAAGTCAATGATTGCAATAAAGGCTATGGTTTTGTTAGCGATATTTCTTGTATAGGGGGGGTAGAACACAAAATAAGGGGTAAAAATCCACTTGTCCAAAGTTTCAGGCGATAACGCGCCCGTGGTAAGAAGCAAGCAAGACCGGGCGGTCCAGATTTGTGCACCCAGATCGATGATGCACAACAAATTCCGGACCCCCCTTGCCTTCCGATCTTTAAGCAAGGGGGGGGGGGG
>JASDQU010501103.1:158328-176854 GCA_032191745.1 Picea mariana | reverse complement strand
TTAGATCATCCAAATAAGATCTCAAGCGTTAGATTGTCCGAAGTGAATCTCGGTCGTCTGATCCAGAGTGTAAATTTGAGATTTGAAATCCCCGAAGCCCAGAGAGCTGGAGAGCCAGAGTAAATTTCAACCATCAGATCCAAAGGGATACATGGAGACAGATCGTCAGCTTCGGAGAAATCTCACTTCGAGAATTTCCAGTTGAGAATTGAAATTCCCGAATCCCAGAGAGCCAAAGAGCGGAAGTAAATCTCGATCGTCTGATCATCCGAAATAGATCTCAGTCGTCAGATCATCCAGAGTAAATCTCAAGCGTCAGATCATCCAAAGTGGATCTAGGCCCTCTGATCTAAAAGAGACGTGGTGTAAAACTGTGGACTCCGGGTAAAGACCCTAAGTAAGCCTCAACCATCCAATTCGAGAAGACATGTGACAAGAATCCATATACTTCGAGGGGAAGTGAAGTTTGAGACTTGAGATTTCATAAGTCCGGAGACCCGAAGGAGATCTTGACTGTTGAATTGAGTAAGGGGCCGCATAACTGTTGATCTGGTTGAAACACCAAATTCCTGAAGTAGAGGTTGATCTGTCGATTGAGAAGGATAGGTGTACGTGGATCATCGACTCTGGAAGGATGACATACAGAGGAAAGTAGGGTTTGAGAGTTGAAACTCCCAAAGCCCAAATCATGAAATAAATCACAGCTGTTGATTTAAGAAGTTTATATCTGATTCGTCAGTTCAGGAGCACCACCAAGATCATGATATCGATGGTCTCATCGCATTGCGTGGATTGAAGGTGCGTGAACTTTAAAATGTTGAAGGAAAGTCGCAATCTAAACCATGGTTTTGGCGAAAGCATACATGGAGTTCTGTAGTGAATTGTGGGGTGAAAAGCAGATTTCCCTCAAACCACCTTTTCTCATGCCAACAATCACGTGGTCACATGAGAGCATCGCCCAAGGTCACATCAATGGAATATTGAGGAAGGAGCTAGTGCTTCCAAGCTCCACATCAGAGGTTACGGATTGAAAAATCAAAAAGCATTTGCATGTATAATCCAACAACGTTGATCAAACTGAATCTAATCAAAGAGTTGATGTTTCATCTCATGATTTCTTGATTAGTTATGATTCAGTTACCCTAACTAAATCATTGTTCCTGAGTTGTTGAATCATTGTTCCTGAGCATTGGAATCATGATTCCTGGGCATTTTTTAGATTCCCGACTTGAGCGTTGAAGATGCGGAGTGTAACAGATGATGAGAGAAGGAATAAAAGAACAATGTCATGACAGCGAGAGGTTATTGTTTTTCTATGTAAAATGTAGTCAAACTGTAAGCAATGAATATCACATCATGAACTGAGGGAGAAAATAAAGAGATGAAGAATATAAGATGGACAGAGAATAAATGGTGAAAACAATAGACTGTACGAGAACTTAAGCGCAAGAAGATGCGAGCAGAAGACACTGATGCAGGCAGAGCAGAGAAGTGTAGCAGAACAATGATGATACTGGTAAGCCATTGATAATACTGCATCACCGTAATAAATTTCAGCAAGCAAAGATTTATATTTCAAGGTGGTAGGGTGGTGCTAGGGAGGGGTGTTTTCCTCAGAGTTTCAAGTGGGTGCTTGAACACAAGGAGTTGTATCTTCCATCTGGTTGCAGCCAGAAAAACCACAGTGGTAGGGTGGTGCAAGGGAGAACCATTGTTCTCTATTATACAGGTTGGTGCCTGTGTGACTGGAAGTTGATGCTTCCATCCAGTTGGTGCTGGAAAACTCAGGGAGTTGGTGCTTCCTTCTAGTGGGTGCTAGAGAAACTAGAGATTTGGTGCTCTTAGCAAATTGGAGCTTGTACAAGTTGGTGCCTATGTGACTGGAAGTTGGTCCTTCCATGTAGTTGGTGTTAGAACACTCAGGGAGTTGGTGCTTCCTTCTAGTGGGTGCTAGAGAAACTAGAGAGTTGGTGCTCTCAGTAAGTTGCATCTTCTAAAATAGAGGTTGTAGCCTCATTTTGAGTTGGTGCTCAAAGATAGATGATGTACGGAACATAAAAGACTACCTATCATTCTAAGAAGAAGAGGTTTTCTCCCTTTATGGGTTTCCTCATGAATATATGTCTCTGTGTATATCATATGTGTGATGTTTATTATTTTTGTTGTTCATGTCTTGCATAATCTTGATGATCACTTGGAGAAGATTAATAATAATTTTAATAGGCATATAATTGTTTAAGCACACTAACAACTGATTCACCCCCCCTCTCAGTTGTCTTAGTTATTTCAAAAAATTTCTCAGGAAATCGACATAAAATAAGTCTGATATATTAATTAATCAGAATGGTTCATGTTTTCATGAAATTATTAAGAACAATTAGCCTAGCAAAGTTTTGTTGGCTGCACATTTTTGCAGAATTAACAATTGTCATATAAGAATCAACATAGAGTGCAGAGTGATGGATTATACACAGATAGTCTATAGTCAAAAGGATGAAATTAGAGGGATGAATGTCTAGTTGGGTATGGAAGGAACCAACTCCAATGGACATGGAGGAGGAAAGGAGGAAGACATAAATCTGGCTGAGACCCTCAGAAAATTGAAAAACGATGTCCAGAGACACAAGGATGATAATTAAAGGATTATGAAATCCAAATAAAAACAAGAATAATTCTATATGAAGTTAATGAAAATCTTGGAAAAAATTGAAAAGAAGTTGGATAAGGAGAGTGCCTCCAACAAATCAGGAAGACTTGAGACCCCTGAGGAAGAAGGAAGATCAAGGAGTGGTAGAAGACATCACCATCACTCCCAAAAGAATTCCCATAGGAGAGAACATAGTATCTCAAGTCCATCCCCTATCAAGAAGCATCATAGGAGGTATGGGGTGGATGAATTGAATGGAGAAATGAACAAAGATCAAACCTCCTTTTGATGGTGAAGACAAGAAGGATGAAGATGTTGAGACATGGTTGCTAGGCATGAGTAAGTACTTTCAATTGCATAACTATTATTCTCATGTAGAAGGAATAATTGCTATCTATCAGCTGAAAGGAAAGGAATCCATGTGGTGGGATCAACTTGTGCAAGTGGAGCACATCAAGGAGAAAAATGTGACTTGGAAGGAATTCAAGAAGCATTTTGAGAAAAAATACCCGACCAAGAGGTATTATGACAAAAAGATGAAAGAGTTCTTTGAACTCAAACTGGGCAGCATGACTATTGATGAATATGAAAGGATAGTTTTAGAACTGTTGAAGTATGTCTCCTTCATCAAGGATGAGAAAATCAAGATTCAGAGGTACCTGAGTGCGTTTCCATCTTTCATCAGTGACAAGATCCAATATGATGATCCCAATACTTTGGAGGAAACCATAAGAAGAGAAAAGTGTTTATATGATCAACATAAAGGAAATCCTACTTTTCATAAGTCTTGGGAGGACAAGAAGAAGTTTAAGAGGGAATAGAGGCAGAAGGGGAACAAGCCACCATTTTTCAGAAAAAATCCTCAAGGACAACCATATTTTAGAGAGCACAGAATAACCGAGGTAGGTGGGAAAAGGCCAAGACAGACAACCATTCAATTTTGGGACTGTAAAGGAGACCATAAGTATAGAGATTGTCCTCACAAAAGTGACAAAGAGAGAGCTTTCCACAATGTACAGCAAGAAGAACCAGTGGAGGACATGGGAATAAGTGTACCTAGGATCTATGCAACCTTGGACAATAAGCATGCAGAGTTTTAATCACACATGATTGAAGTAGAAGGTATGATGAATAACCATGCCTTTACTATTTTAATAGACTGAGGAGCTAGTCATAGTTACATAGATCCTAAATTTGTGGAATGATTTCATTTTCTAAGAAGAAAGCATGGGAAATATTGGTTGGTACAGTTGGCTACAGGAGCCAAGAGAAAAGGTTATTGAGCTAGTTAAATCATGTCTAGTGGACATGAATGAGCTAAGTACCATGGTAGATTTGAACATATTACCATTGGGTTCATATGAATGTCTAATTGGTATGGATTGGTTGGACCAACACCATGTTGTATTAAACTGTCATAACAAGGCATTTACTTACCTGGATGGGGAAGGGAACCCAAGAATAGTCCAAGAAATTCTAGGGGAAGTTACTGTCTGAGAGATCTCAGCAATGCAGCTGAAAAAGTGTTACATGAAGGGCTGCCAAATATTTGTAGCTAATATGGAGGAAGCAACTAAGGATAAGGTACCAAATATGGAGGATCATGCAGTACTGAAATATTTTGAGGATGTGTTCAAGGAGATAGTAGGACTACCCCCAAAGAGAGATATTGATTTCTCTATAAATTTGATGCCTAGAGAAACTTCGGTATCAAAGAATCCCTACAGATAGAGTACACTAAAGCTGAAGGAGTTGAAAATGGAGCTTAAAGAGTTTTTGAAGAAGGGGTATATATGCTCAAGCATGTCACCTTGGGGTGCACGTGAAGAAGAAAGATGGGACATTGATATTGTGCATCGATTTCACACAATTGAACAAAGTGACTATAAAGAACAAATATCCCTTTCCAAGGATCGATGATCTCTTTGATCAGTTAAAGGATGCAAGGATATTCTGAAAGATTGATCTCAGGTTAGGATATCATCAAGTAAGGATCAGAGATGAATACATCAACAAGACCTCCTTCAAGACAAGGTATGGTCATTACGAGTTCACAGTGGTGCCATTTGGGTTATCAAATGCTCCAACTTTTTTCATGTGCTTAATGAATGGTGTTTTCCAGGAATATTGATACAAGTTTGTCATTGCCTTTTTGGATGAAATCCTTGTATATTCCAAGTTAGAAGAAGAACATGAGCGTAATTTGAGGATGGTTTTACAAGTGTTGAGAGAGCACTAGCTGTATTCCAAATTGAGCAAGTTCTCATTTTATCAAAACCAAATTCACTATTTGGGCATATAATATCTGAAGAAGGGATAGCAGTGGACCCTGAAAATATTGAGGCCATTAAAGGGTGGACAACACCTAAGAATGTGACAAAAGTTAGATCCTTCATGACTCTATTTGTCTACTACAAAATATTCATTGCATCATTTTGGAAGCCACACATGATTTTTGATACTTAACATGATCGAAAGAGATTACACCTTTCTGTAACTGCCATCACCTTTGATTTGTAAATACATTTTTTCTGATTTTCGAAGCGATTATTGGATTAAAGCTTACCTTATTGAATCTTTATCGTTTGCATTTTCGTTTGTTTTAGTTTTAATTCATGACTGTAAGAATGAATTCAAACATAAAACTTGGATTGTTTTCATAATCGTTTTCCATAGCAATATCATTTTAAAAGCCACCCATATGTGATTAAACTTAAAATCTTGTGAAATGGTTGATTAGTCCATTATCGATTTTTTGTTTTATTATGGTTGTTATGAATTCAATGGTTCGATAATTCATTGTTGAAATTTTTTGATGCATGAAGAACCTTGGTTAACTGTCGATATTCTTCTCATGAGTTTAAGTGCCATATCAACATTCATGCAAATGAGTACAAGCATGTTGTACTTGTGTTTTCGCCTTACCTTGTTGGCCCAAAACATTAATGAAGTTATTCATTATGTGCATAGGGTTTCGTACTCTGTAGGTTTTGGCACTCGTCATGAGAGATGGTTTAGAATTGTATGAACCTTCTGGTTTTCATTCTCCCTAACTCTCCTATCCGAGTTATGATAGCCCCTAGACTCTGCTATTTCCATGCCTTCACTTTTCGCTCAAACATGTTTCTATTGCTAGTCCGTTGGGAACCTAAAACTATCTTGAGTGATTTTTGTTGCATCCTTGTCACAGTGGTAATGGCACCCATAGTCCGTATTGAGCCGAATGGATGCCAAGATTTACTATCCCATGATGACGCTATTGATGATATAAAGGCTCATGGGTGGGATGTATTCCTCAATACCTTCGAGGGCTATAATCTCCAGGTTTCCAAATCTTTTGCAAAAACCTTTGACGGCTTCAGAGACAAGATTGGTAACATATAGTTGGAATTGACAGAGGATTTCGTGAGAAAAGTGACAAGTCTCTAATCAAAGAGCGAGAGGTGGTTTAAAAATGATAAAATAGAATAGGTCCCGTGGATTTTATTTATGACCTCCTATAAAACCACTTGTTGTATAAAAGGTATTCCTATTACTCTGTTAAAACCTAGATGGCATAGTCTAGTTTTAATTCTGAAGCAATTTGTTACATGTGAAGGTCGATACAGGATGGATTTTTTGTACCATATCCATTTTACTATGAATTTAATAGGGTTTGAGTTGGATATTCCATTTTACCTATTGATGAGTCTTTAGAAAATGTCCAAGCAATGCAAACGACAAGGTATCAATTCGTGTTTGTTTCACTAGAGACTTGCCAAACGTTTGTTGGTTTATCACCTGTCGAAGATAGGTGACAATTGGGAAACATTTTTGATAAGGAATAGATTCACCCAGGCTAACGCTACATCCAACCCTCTTTTAACTATAAACCCTAACTCAAACATGTCAGTGGTTGAAAGCCAGTTTGTTAATTCAATTGATGGACCGTAATTTATTGATGAAACCCCTCTGGATAAAGGATTACCATGTAGGATTTCACTTGGAAGATCTATGGAACAAGTGATTGCCAAATTAAAGGAAAACGATCCTCATATGCCTATGAACGATTCTAGTTTAAACGTTAATGTTAAATCTGTTGCCAAGAATCTCCGTAAAGGAAACAAACAATAGAGCACGGATTTAAGTTTCAGGAATAAGAACATTGGTCATTTGATTTCTAGAAAACTAAGAAATGAAAGGAAAATCATCTGAGCTCGATCGATCCAATCGAGATCAATGATCGATGCTTAGATCGTGAGATAGAGGATTTCTTGTCACGTGAAGACCCAGAAAATCAGTGTTCCAGGAGAGAGGTTATTACCCATGTTAAACAGTATGACTTTGTGACCAATTTTCCCCCATGTCTCAAGGGTAAAGAAGGATTTTTGGGTATCGGGAATGACTTGGAACAAACCACAAGTAATATTGAATCACCCCTTGTCGATTGTGTCACACATCGATCTGTCATCACCCCGATACACTATGATAGTTACCTCGACTGGGTAGAGCATTACTATACATATGTTCCACTCTTATAGGCCCGAATTAAAACCTTGGCCACTCAGAATGCTCTGTTGAAACAAGATAACCTTGATCTCAAGGCACATACAAAGAGGGAGAATAAACTAATCAAGAGGGCTAGAATTATAATCATTAAGAACACGACTAGTTTCAAAGAAATTATAAACTCTGAACTATCAGTTCCCTCTCTGACTAATTTTTAATGGTAAAACGATTTTNCTTGTCGATTGTGTCACACATCGATCTGTCATCACCCTGATACACTATGATAGTTACCTCGACTGGGTAGAGCATTACTATACATATGTTCCACTCTTATAGGCCCGAATTAAAACCTTGGCCACTCAGAATGCTCTGTTGAAACAAGATAACCTTGATCTCAAGGCACATACAAAGAGGGAGAATAAACTAATCAAGAGGGATGGAATTATAATCATTAAGAACACGACTAGTTTCAAAGAAATTATAAACTCTGAACTATCAGTTCCCTCTCTGACTAATTTTTAATGGTAAAACGATTTTGTTTTGATTTCATTCAATTCTATTATCAAAGTCAAAATAGGTAGATTTGAATTTTGATTTCATTTGCCAAAAATAAGACTAGCTACATAATCTATGATTCTGTAGCCAGTCTCTTTTGAATAATAATTAGTAATTAGTAATTGTTTCTTTTTCTAATATATCAAATTGGCTTTGCTATTCTCAGGAAATGGAAGATTGTGCTGTTGATTGCTTGGAGAAAAAACTTTCAATGATACGCTCAAATGTTCAGTAGTTTCTCTTTTTTTATGTTTTATCAAACTTTGGTTTAATTTTGAACAAACCAACTCATCCATGAGTGGTTACTATTTTCGCTATTTTTGTAATATTATCCATTTTTTGTGGATTCAACTCTATCCTGTGTGATATGAGATTTTGAATCTTGAACTAGTTTAAATACTGTTTACTCTTAGTAGTAGAGATACCTTTGATTTGGACACATTATGGACATATAAATTTCAGGACTGAAATGGACAAGTTGTTCACTCCTTGGCTTTAGACCAACATGGAGCTTTCCCATTACGTTTTTACCTTTATATTATGGAATGTTGATATGTTATACAACTTTAGTCTTATCAACATATGATATTTCATTTTATTCAGCACTTTAATTCTGTCTGTAATTTGTTGTTCATATATTACATCTGTGATCATTATTTCATTTAAATATCATTTATTTATGCTTGATGTTAAATGATGTATTACATGAATGATTTATATTAAATTTCTTTTTCTATAAGTGTTCATCATTACAAGATCACCAGATCTGTATGTTTATTACTCTGCTCTTATATCTTTGCTAAAAAATACCTTTGAGTTTATTCTGGGAATGTTAGCACCAACCTATTACAGGTTTTTCTCACAGGCAAGATAGTTGGGAGTGTGAATTGTGCAGAGACATAAACTCGTTAGTTGATTAATCTCAGGTTAGTTTTACTCGTATTCTATTTCTTTTATTCATTTATTTATAAATGAAATAGGAATAGTTTAAATTGTCTTTGATTGTTATTTTGGTCTTGTTTCAAATTATGTTTTATTAGTATTTTTGAGTTCTTTAGATTTTAAATATTAAACATAAAATATAAAATATATGTGCTTTATTTATCTACTTCATAGACAATTGAAAAAAACATTGATTTCGTAAGACATCCAACAAAACTTGCAAATTGTAAATACCCTGTTCATAATCACATGCTCATATTTACGTTTCTGCTTTAACACTTGTAAATAATTAACTTCATGTACATAGTATCATAGTTTCTTTTAGATTAGTTTCCTTTTGTTTTTTATTTTAGGATTTTAGTTGGCAAATAGAGCCATTAAACCCATTAGGTCATTTCACTCCAAACGGCTTGGGTTATTTAGACAACCCCGGTCTAGATTTTACCTTCTAGTTGACGGTGTGTCACTTACGCCCATCAACAAACGGTGCTAGAAGGAGGGCGTGAACTTAATTGATGGCACGTGGATATTGCAAGAATCCTCCCCCACACACTCTCTCTCATGTCGTAACGCATAGTCCCTTAGACAATAACGTTACACTTGAAACAACAACTACCTCAATCAATAACCTTAATATTACTGTTGAACTGGTCACACTAGTTCCTGAAGGGTCAACGTCCAATAAATTGTTTGTTAGTCACTTATCAGAACTCATAGTGCCTTAGCTTGTATTAGAAAAGATGATAGGCTTCTTAATCAACCTCTTGATTTCACAGATATCAAACAACATCTTCAAGGCACTGGTCTACTTGAAAGCTCTTTACGTGATAATATTACCAATCTTATTGAAACACCTATCCTTGGAGCCGGAGGGTCTGGTATCCCACCTTCCCCATCTGGTTCGTCTCCATCCTCTTCAAGAGGAGAATATTTAGATGAAGGAAGTTCTTCATCAGAACCATTTCAGCCTTCGACACCACCAACTCCCATGGAAAACCAAAACAATCCTGTTAGACCATGGATTGATCAGAATGTCGTGGTTGTACTTGGGCCCCAACACCCACTACCGAAACATCCAAAGAAATGGCTGCCCAAATTTGACCCAGATTCAAAGCAATCCGCTGAGGATCACATCAAAATTTTTATGTTGGCCATTAGACTCCGAAGTTTTGAACACGAGGATGTATTGTGTATATTATTTACTTATACGTTTGAGGGAAATGCCTCCACATGGTATTTTTATTAGCATCCCCAAACCATCGTCTCTTGGGATAAGTTTAAAACTTGTTTCTTGGAAACATTTAGAGATGATAAATCTTTGGAAGTCTTGGTTATAGAACTCTCCAGCTTAAAAATGAATCCTAAAGAAAAAGTGAAAGAATTTAACCAAAGATTTTTTACGTTAAAGAACAAAATCCCTGCAGATTCCATGCCTGCAGAATGTCTAATTGTATCATATTATGCTAAAGCCTTGCACAATAACATAGCCATATGGGTCAAAAGGTCTAAAAAGAACACGTTGTTGGAAGCCTTTGAGGAGGAAAGCCAAATTGAAAAGGATATATTAAGATTAAAAGACAATATTAGTAGTGAAGATGAAACAACCTCATCTTCTAAGAAGAAAATAGAAATTCTCACTAGGCCACCTCAACTTAAGAATCAACAAGAAAATTTAGACCTAGAAATCTTGCAGAAATCTTTCCAAAAATTATCCAATTAGGTCATTGAATTGAAGAGATCAGTCAATGAGACATCCACAAGCAAAGGAAGTTTTAAACCTCCTTTCAAAAAACCTTTTCCTCCTAACCTGCCAAACCTGACCACAGAAGGTATAAACTTTGAAAGTTTATAGTAAGCTTTTCAAACCATCTTAGAAGCACATGATAATTCTGCTTCTATTCCTCGGGAAAATCCTAACAATACAGTTGAAGAGGAGGTACCAGAAGAAGAGGATTCATATCCTCCTGATTTTGGTCACTTCTCGGATAGTATTTTCCAAGAAAACTTTGAAATTGTCCACCCCTACAACATAAGAAGAAAAATGCAAAACAAACCCCCTTCTGAGGTGAATAAAAATATGTTTTCGAAATAGTCAAAACAGACTGAAATTAAACAAGTCTTGGAAGCCCCAGTTTTAGAATACGATTTAATTGAAGATCTAAAAAAATTGAGGGATAATATTTATGTTTTTGAACTGCTGAAGTTTCCCCTTATTTTACAGAAAATGCTTCAAAGTATCATTGAAAATAGCAAAAAGAACGATCCTAGCAGCAAAAAATCAGCGGAAATTAATTCAAATGCAGGTAAAAATGTCCCAACTAAAATGACATATCAACTTCCAGATAAAAGGGACTTAGCAGAAAAAACTGTAGCAAATGTAGATAAAATTGTTTTAGGGACAACAGCTAAAAGCCAACAAAATTTTGATGTTAATGCTTGAAAACATTTCCCACCTTTTTTGTTAACCTTTGAAATTTTTGATAGGAATGTACATAATTGCATGGTCGATTCCAGTGCATCATGAAACAGGATGCCTCTATCTAATTTCCAAAAAATTAATGCAGAAGTTAAACCTTCTAATCTTAAAATCATTCAGCTATATCGAACTAACGTTAAAATTATTGGTGAGGTTAAGAATGTGATGATTAGATTATCATCCAATCCTAAGGTGCATCAGATAATTGATATTATCGTTGTGGATATCCCTAAATTTTATGGTTTGTTTTTAAGTAGGGATTGGTCAGAGCAGTTGCACGGTTACTTTGCCATAGATTGGTCTCACTTGTGGTTGCCTAAAAATGGACAACCCAACAAAATCAGGATAAACAAAGAATGCTATCTTAAGAATACCATAACCGATCTGAATGAAACAAATGAACCTTTCATTACATCTTCTAATTCATTTGAAACATAGGGAATTAATACCTTCTTTGGTAATTTCATGACCGAAGTCTCTCCCATCACTGATCCTACGCAACAATCTGAAGTTGTAACCTATACTCAGACATGAACTTTGCCAAGTATGTCGAGTACTTCCGACGAAGATCAGATATGGTCCTTATACTTTGACAGATCCAAATCCAAAGAAGGAGTAGGTGTTGGTTGTGTACTCATTGATCCCACAGGTAATAAGACTTTCATTTATTGTTGGTTAGAGTTTGAATGTACCAATAACATGGCTGAATACGAAGCACTTTTACAAGGACTCAATATGACTGTGGATATGGACGTGTAGAATTTGATAGTATTTGGTGATTCGTAAATCATGGTTAGGCAGGTAAGAAATGACATACATTGCTAATCACCACATATGAAAAGCTACCAGACAGAGGTATGGAGTTTAATGCATAAATTTTCAGCATTGAACATAAATTCCATTTCTAGGTTGAGTAATTCAGAAGCTGATTTATTGGCCAATGTTGTTTCTAAACTATTTCCCGTTGAAGGCCTTTCCCCTAATGCATTTTCAATTGAATTGTTGTTCAAACCATTGATCCCAGATAACATTAAAAATTGGAGAGTATTCGACGATGACCAACAGATTATCAACTTCCTGCATATGGAAGATACTTTCCAAGGTACTCATGATGAGAACCTCCAAAATTTCATGGTAATATCAAATCCTAGATCTCCTGAATTGACATCCGAGCTGGTAAAATATATCCCCAGATCTGTCATACGACTAGAGAAAATTAATGACTTGCATGATAGATTCAAAGGGACAGTAAATTGTAAAACTAGCAGTTCTTCTTTGATTTATGAAACGGTTAATTTAGGAACAAAGGATAATCCTCAAAATATTAATCTAGGAAAGGGATGTTCTGAGAAAGAAAGATCTTCTTTTATAAAGTTATTTAAATAATTTAAATACATTTTTTCCTGGACATATGATGACTTGAAAACATTCGACCCTAACATCATACAACATGTTATTCCCATGAAACCGCGGACTCATCCTTTTCAACAGAAATTGAGGAAGATGCACCCTAAATTGGAACCCACTATTAAAAAAGAACTAAATAAACTACTAACTAGAAAGATAATTTTCTCGGTTAGGCACTAGCAATGGGTGTCTAATTTAGTCCTTGTAAGGAAGAAAAGTGGTGAAATTTGAATCTGTGTTGATTTTCGGAACTTAAACCGAGCATATGATAAAGACAACTACCCTGTTCCTCCAATGGAACAAATCCTACAACAAGTGTCTGGTTCTGAAAGACTATCTCTTCTAGATGGTTTTTCAGGATACAACCAGGTCCTCATGTCCCCTTTAGATCATCTTAAAACCACCTTTCGCAACCCATGGGGCACTTATGCCTATAGGAAAATTCCTTTTGGACTGATAAATGACGGTGCCAATTTATAGAGAGTAATGGATATTGCTTTTCGTGGCCTCATTAACCAGTCAATCATGGTCTACCTTGATGATCTCACCATCTTCTCTAAAAACAAGAAATATCACTTGTCTCACCTCATGGTTGTTCTAGAACGATGCTGCAAGTTCGGCATATCCCTCAACCCTAAGAAATCGGTCTTTGGAGTAGAGAAAGGAAAACTACTTGGGTTTATAGTATCTAAGGATGAAATGATTATTGACCCTAAAAGAACCCAAGCTATTACTAAACTCCCCCCTCCTTCCAAAAAATCCATGCAGTCCATTTTGGGCAAGATTAATTTCGTCAGAAGGTTTGTCCCAAGTTTCTCAGAAATGGCCAGACCATTACAAAATTTAATTAAAAAATATGTTTTGTATCGTTGGGGAACACAAGAAAGTCAGGATTTCGACTCAATTATAAAATAAATAATAGAAGCCACTTCCTTGATAAGCCCCAATTTTTCTCAAGATTTCACTCTTTGTACCTTTGCTTCTGACTGATCTTATGCTACTGTGTTAACACAGAAAAATGATGAAAGCAATGAGATACCCATTGCCTTCATGAGATCATCTTTTAAAGGAGCAGAGCTTAACTACCCATCAGTAGATCAACATGCATATGTTTTTTTTAAATAAGTAAAACACTTCCGGTCATACCTGTTGAAATCTAGAACCAAGGTTATCGTTCCTTACCCAGCTGTAAGAAACCTATTAGTAAAAAAAGAACTGAGTGAGAAAAGGGAAAATTGGATGACATCATTACATGAATATGACCTTGAAATAACCCATGCACAGATTGTTAGAGGTCAAGGCCTGTGTAAACTAGTGGTTGATTCGGCTGAAGAACAAGAAAGTCAAATAAACACCTCAACTGTGAATCAGCCTGACAAAAAACAAATCAGCTGTGCAAAAGTTACTGCTAATTCTTGGTATGAGAATATTAAATTTTATTTGACACATGGATCTGCTCCCCGCAATGTTGATCCTAAAAATAAAAGAGCACTTAGGCTTAAATATGCATATTTCCAGCTAATAAATGATGTATTATTGATGGTGTTCTTATGCATTGTTTAGAAAAGGAGGAGTCAAAAAAAGTGTTATCTGAACTTCATGGAGGTGAAGTCAGTGGTCAATTCGGTGGAGATACCACTACTCACAAAGTGTTAAGAGATGGATACTACTAGCCTACCTTGTTTAGAGATTCCCATGAGCTGTGTCGTAAATGCATAATCTGCTAAAAGGCTATAGGACAGGTAAAAAAGGCAGCATTCCCTTTGCAGTCTGTTACTGTAGATTCCCCTTTTAAGCAATGGGGTTTTGACATCATGGGACCAATTAAACCCTATTCTTCACAACAACACAAGTATATCCTTACAACAACGGATTATTTTACTAGATGTTTTGAAGTTGTACCTTTAAAAGTGGTGAACACAAATAAGGTAGTATCTTTCCTGAACTTTCATATCATCACTCGATTCGGCATTCCCGAATGTCTAGTTTTTGATAACGCCTCTTAATTTTCATCCTTTGATATGAACATTTTTTCTCTGGAAAAAGGGATTAAACTAAATTTTTATGTGAGCTACTACCCTCAAGGAAATGGCCTAGCAAAATCAACAAAAAAAAAATTAATCAAGATTATTGAAAGGACAGTTTCAGCAAATCACAAAAACTGGCACAATGCACTGTATAATGCACTCTGGGATGATAGGGTAACACCAAAATATTCTGTTGGTAATTCCCCTTTATTCCTCATTTACGGAAGAGAAGCCATTCTTCCCCCACATGTTTTACTCCCTTCTCTGCAATTTTCGCAGAAAGTTCAAGAAGAGGGGTGTCCTCCTCTAGAAAATCGAATAAATGTCTTATTAAAACTGGAGGAAGTGAGAAAAAAAGAAAAGCAGAAACTGGATTAGCATCAACAAATTGTAAAAATCTAGTTTGATTCAAGTTCATATTCAGAAAAGAATTTTGATGTCGGAGATCTGGTTCTTAAGTGGGATAAAGCCCACGAGGGGAAGGAGGAACACACCAAGTTCCAAAACCTGTGGCTAGGACCATTTGTAATTTTTGAAAAATTGGGTCCCAACTCTTTCTATCTGCATAATTTGGAGGGAAAACCAGACACTTTCCTAGTGAATGGTTACGCTCTCAAGAGGTATTTCACCTGATGATTCCTATTTCACTCTTTTGTAAATATTTTTTTTAATTTTCTTTTCTGTTTTTTTATTTTGGCTCTTTTCATTTTGCTTGGTTTTGATTTGTTTTCTAAATAATTATGTCTAAGTCACCATCTCATTTTTGGAAGGGGAACCATAATTTTCATTTGTTAGCAGGAGTTGATAACTTTCCAAGCACCTGAGCGGTAAGTGCTAAAACTCAGATCAACATAAATGAGTTTCTTTTCAAATCATTGTTTCCGGTTTCTCATTGAAATTACAAGTAGACGTGATTGTCATTAATAAAATCCTAACGCTTTCCATGTTTTGAGAAAAACAACTCAACTATACCTTCCCATCCTCGATATGATTTCCTAACCGAAATCTAAGTGTCCAAGTCATGATGAGGGTCATCAAAATAGAAGAGTAATTGGTGAAAGATCATTTTTTTTTCAAACTACAAGATTTCCAGTATCACCCCACCCTCTTGAATATCATTAAGTCCTGCAAAATATAAACAAGTTCTAGATGTTTGAAAGCACGATAATGTGTGGGAAGTGTATGTAAACCCACTGGGACACTGAACAAGTTTGTTGGTAGCGGGTAAATGCATGCATGATACCAAGCCAGCTTCATCGGGATACTGAACAGGCCTGCTGGTAGCAAAGAAATGTCGGGTTTGAGAATATCCTCAAGTCTGTTTCAATTTGATGAAAATTAAAAGATGCTTTGTATTATGATTATATGACTCTTGGACAGGATATAGGTACTAGAGTGGGTCAAATGACATTCCTGTCGAGGCTATGAACGCCTGCTGGCAGTAGTGGCTCTGTCAACAATATCGAAGTCAACTACATAAACAATCTCTACACTCATAATCTAAGTTAGATACCGGATGAATTTTTTTTAATAGAAATACATCTGATGCTAAAATGAATTATTTTCTTAGTTATGATAAGTATGCTTGACTTGTTGTTAACTATTTCTAAAAAGTTCATTTCTTCGGATTCACCCTAACACGAATTTTCTGGTGATGCAGAGATAACTGCTTCACCCAGTACATCGCCATTGTTGGCAACAACACATGATTTTTCATACTTAACACAATCAAAAGATATTACACCTTTCTGCAGCTACCATCACCTCTGATTTCTAAATACTTTTTTCTGAGTTTCGAAGTGATTATTGGATTAAAGCTTACCTTATTGAATCTTTATCATTTTCATTTTTGTTTGTTTTAGTTTTAATTCATGACTGTAAGCATGAATTCAAACATAAAAAGTTGGATCGTTTTCATAATCATTTGTGTTGGCCCTTGTCCAAGTTTTCGAGATCCTTGGTCAAGTTTGACCTATTTTGGGACTTCGACAACCTGTTGAAGATGGAGCGCAAGACAAAGCAAAGATCGCTGGATCTCGGCCCCCTTTTGGGTCCTTTTTGGGATTTGGGAATATTTAATGGGTATGGGATGTCGGCCCATGGGTTTACCCATATTTAGGCCTATTTTTTAAAGTATAAATAAGTAGCTAGGTGACATAAGTAGAGAGGCCAATAAGCTAAGTGCCAAGTGCAAGTTGGGTTTGTAAATGCTCTGTGCATATTGTGAGAAACTTGTAGAGCTAAGTGCAAGTGGTTGTAATAGACTGAGAAAGGATTTGTGCTAGACCTAGCTCGGGGAAGCAAGATCTGGCGAGGTGCGCGTAGATATCATGTCCTATGCGAAGTAGGGTTTTTGTGGCTCTGTGCATGTAGATGAATGATTGAATCTAATAAAGAAGATGATCAGGGGATCAAATTTTGCTCAAAAATTCAAAGTGCCTGGAATCGCTTCAAATTGAACAAGAGCATAGGCCTCATCGTTGCGAACCCAACGCAACTTGTTTGGGTTCAAACGAACACCGTGAGTGAGAGATATCGCGTTCTGTTCAAAATGGCAAACAAGCAAAAAAGGGATGCTGACTGTACAGTCCGTATGGACGATGACATGGCAGACCATACAGATGATGTGACAGTCCGTACACTGACGTGGTAGATAGTTATTGGTAAGTTGGCATATGATGTGTTTTGTTGGTAGCGAATGGGAAGGTGACACGTGGCCCAATCAAAGGTCGCCACGTGTCACTTGTTTGTTGGTTAAAACCTTTGCACTCAGCAGGAGTCGACCCCGTGACCTCCGGGGCAGGGTAAATCTTTGGGAAAGGCCGCCCAACTGGTGCGCCCATGCATGTTCCTTGTTATGTATATGCAAAGTATTGTATTTAACATTGTTGTAATGTATGTTTGGGCATGGATCGAGCCGGGGCTAAGCCCCGACCCGTGGTCATGTGTTATATTGTATGCGACCATAGCTACGGTGGTTACCACCGTAACCATATTATAACCGTTTATTATATGTGCGATTTGGCATACCATGTGACCACTATACATGTGCGCGTGGGTTTGAAATACGGTTATCCAACGGTTGTTTAAACTTAAGCCTTGTTTTGTTGGTGTGTGGTCATGTGACTGCCATGTGCCCACGGGCCTTGGTAGTTAGGGCTAGCGCGTAACGGTTCAACAGTTTGGACCGGTTGTGCAGTTGTGCCTGGTGCTAATTTTTTACGCTTTAAATTGCATGTGGGCTAGGTTGAGCCAGAGGAGGTGCATTTTGTAGATGCAGAGATAGCAAGCTTGAAGGGGAGACTTCCAGGAAGCCTATCTACTTCATTTTTTGGCCAAACGAGGTGCCGAAAAAGCCTAGCTAGGGGTTTTTGGACATTCTAAAGCCATTGGAGCAGTCTATTTGGCATTTTGAGCATTGTAAAGCACATTTTTTTTTATCACTTTGAGAAAATAATACAAATGATCCATTGGAAGCTGGACCAGGAGATGAAGCCCAAGAGAGGGGTGAAATCCTTTATCATTTGCTGTGTTATGTGTTTTCTGTTCATTGATTATGATGTTGTTTATATGCATATTGAATGAGTAAATCCTATTAAATTTGTGTTGCAAAGTTGATCCATTTTATTTTAACACATAAATTTAACTTGCAAATATTTTCAAGAATAAAAGTCTTCTTCATTTTTAGATCAAGTTGGTATCAGAGCATAGGTTTTTGAAGACTTTATTATTTGCAAGTGTTTTGTTTTTTGATGCTCACAAGGTTGAAACTCACAAAAGGAGAAGGTCAACTTGTAGAGCCAAGTTCTCATCCTTGAAGGAGAAAACATATACCATCATCGCAAGTTTCAAGGAGGCATTCACCAAGTATGGCTCATGAAGAGAGTCATGAACATGTTCCTGCAGAAGATGAAGATCTCAAAAAAGTTGTCATGGAAATGAGAGAGATGATGAAGATATTGATAGAAAGGAATGCAAGGTTGC
>JASDQU010501103.1:52548-65070 GCA_032191745.1 Picea mariana | reverse complement strand
TTGTGGTCCAAAACCCATGACTAGGGTTGACATCAATGACAACAACCAATCTTCCAACAACAAATAGCCATCCACCCAAGACTAAAAAAAAACCTTCCAAAAAAACCAGCAGGATAACAGAGAGCTACCACCCAGGGTGACTGATCATTTCCACAAATTCAATATTTTTCAGGAGAACCATCCACTCTTCATTTAAAAACAAAATTCCACACAGTTGCAACACTTAGGAGAACACAAACCCATACACCTGAGCCAATAATCATTTCATAACCATAGAAGAATCATGAAATGGCCAAAAAAAGACATACCTGGAATTGAATTCCTTAAAATGAGAGCTGACCGAGGGGTTCCTCCCTGCTAAAAATTTGGAGTATAACCACAACAACAAGACCAAAAAATGGCCTAACTAGGGTGGCAGCTAATAGGAGGAGTAAAGGTACCATGCAGTAAATGCACGTCGCCTCCACCCACCATGCATTAACTCATCAGTACATGCCAACACATTAACCATTAATCAACCATGTATCAAAACCCTCACAACATTAAAAACCAATAGCGCGACTCATGCCATAACACAATTCAAGTCCCATATAATTCAACCATTTGAATAACCATTAGCACTATGACCTTACCAAATGTGCCATCAACATTCCATACGATATGCATATTAAACATATAACTCAATTAAATCATATAATCATCACTTGTTAGCTAGGATTCAACCATAATCGTTAAGACTTTTATGCATGTAGTATAGTGTATGGGGTAGTTAAAATTCCATCCTTTTGCATTGTTTCTTATTCTTTCCCAATTGTTTGCATGTGGTATTTGCAGCATTAGGTCCCTTTTCTTTACATTTGTTATAACATTTTTTCTCTCTCAAGATTGTCCTTCATGTAATTTCACTAACATGTTTGTTTTGCAGGTGCGATAAGAACAGACTTCAATGACATTAATGAATATCATAGGTTGTAGTAACATAAGGAATCAACACTTCATAAGCTCGAATCATAACTAATAACATCAAGATCTTCATCAACTATGTAAGTCGTGTCGCACATCGTCACAACATAAAAAATGAACAGATCTGCTCTCCAATAGTTCAAGGGGGTCCCACCTACTAGTATTATTTAGTTTTTTATAATAATAAGATTTAGCAACATTTTGCGGACAGAACTTCGTTGACAATTTTAATTGTCAACAAACTGGAGACTCCATAGGAAAATTTGTTTTCAACAGTTTTAGAACTCATAACTCATGGTTTCATAGACCAAGAACAGTGATTTGGAAGACGTAATCTTGAATAATTATGCAACAAGGGGAAGTGAGCGGATTTAATGGAAATATGACCAGGAAATTGGGAATAATTGATGAAAAGTGTTAAGTATGAGGGGTTTTTTAACCACTATTTGCATAATCATTCAACCGGGATATTCTCTTAACTTTCAAGGAGGAAAACTTAAGATCTCAATGGATGAAGACATGGCAAGAAGAAGCGGGAAATAACCAATTTCTTGTAAGACAACAATGGAAATATGTAACAATTTCAAGGGCCCTTCAGAGGAGACATCATAACAACTGTGTAAGCTTGACCATTATCGACTAACAATGCTTTGTATGAGTGTCATTGTGGTAGAATTGATCCAACATTCTATCTTGAACAAACACTAAAAGCCGATAAAAACAAAAATTGCAACAGAAGTAATAATGCCGAAATTAAAACAGCAGTAGTAAAAGACTCAATTGAAAAGTAGCAAGGAAATAAAACTTAACTTAGAAGGAATAAATCAAGGTACCGTAAGTGTAGAAAAGAATCACAAAAATTTAAGGCATCGATAAGCTACTAGTATACAGTGAAATCTAGACAACATTAGAGCTTTTCATGGTGGTTCCTCACAATATTTCAAGCGAGGGTTGTTAGTGCTGTAGGGAAACAATTGATCCTGTAAATACTTTGAGATATAATAATTAGTATCTAAGATAAAATTAATTTGGAAAGGAACGATCATTTGGAAATCTGATGTAATCATCAGTCCCTTGATACACACATTTTTATCATCAAGATAGAGATGGAGACTGACCAATTCATCGAGAGTCATGTGCATAGGTTTTTTAAAAGCAATACCTATATCAAGTAAGATAAAAAGTCAGCTTTTGTAAGGCATGGTATTGTAATTAGTAATGAAAGTGGTTTTGTGAAAATTTCCCTCTTTTACTTTGATTCTCTTATAACCAAATAGATTGTCAAGTAAGGGTCTTAACTGTGACTCTGCAACATGTTGCATAAACATTTCCATATTGAGAGGGGGAAAGGGATTTCTTATAATTGCTTGCCTAAAATTTCGAAGACTAATACGAGTTTGAATATTATCAGTGGTCCTCAAGGCCGATTTCCAAATTGAGATCCATTTAGGGTGGTCTGAAAAAACATTCCAGCCCTTAAGAAATCTCTCAAATCCCTTCGAAAGGGTGCTTCCAGTGCAGAGTTAACAAGTTCTTGTTTTTTCCTAGCTAGTTTCATAATATGTTGAACTAGACCTGGATCAAAACCACGAAGAGCCTCATAAAACTAAGAAAAAACTTTTTAGTTTCACTGAGTAACCCGGTGAACCTCATCTCTTCTTTACCAGAACATTGGACATTTATTTTAACATTCGTTGAAGGTTCAAATGTCCTAATGTTCACGAGGATGGTTTCAATCACCTCTTCCTGTAACTCCTCTTCTCTTTGTTTTTCTTTATTGCCTACAACACTCAAGGAAAATGAACTCTCAAGAGGAGTCAAGTCTTAAAGAATCTTATTATTTTCTATAGGTATAATCTCCTCAGGCTCAAGAGGTTCATTTTGAATGACAAAACAAATGTTCTCATCCTTAGGGATGGCCTTTCAAGATCCTTCATTTTTAGGGATGTATGGACGATGTAGAAATTGAAAGGCACAATCGGGCCTATGAGGCAAGAGTTGATGGCTAGGAGTGGTTGCAAAGACAGTTAACTTATCAACCATTAAATTCAACTCCTTCTTAACATGAGTGATGTTGAAAGATAGAAAATTTGAGATAAGTGCCCAAACAGTTTGAGAGTATTGTTCCATCAGCTTGTTTCTAGGAGGGCTTATCTTGTGTATCAGGTTCACAACAAGCTCAGAATTCTCGAAAACTAAAAGGTGACCACAACCAATATTAAGGGCATTCTCAATGCCTAATAATAGAGCTTTGAATTTAGCGACATTGTTGGTACAAGAAAACTCCAATCTATATGATAGATTATGAATTTTTCCTATAGGGGAAACCAAGGTAATACCAGCCCCATTACCTTCACTAGAGCATGAACCATCAAAGTGCATATACCATATATCATCATCTAAATCAATATTTTCAAAAGGAATGTTATCTTCTTCAGCAAAGATGGAATACACTCCTAGGTCTTCTTCGATATAGTTTACACTAGATTGCATAACACTTTCTATGTAGGGTGAGGTTCTTCCTTCTCTGAGGACTATAATGTTCTTACCATTCCGAGGAACAGATAAATGTGTCCCGTCGAGTGAGAGGTATCCACCTGTTAGGTATTGCCAATCTCTCCCCAAGATAATTGAATAATTGCTTACAGGCATATCAATCACTTGAATGCTGAGGGTTGTCCTTATCTCAAGATGAGCACATAAAACCAAGGTTACATCTTTAATATCACTTATGGTTGTTTGTTGTAGACTATTATAGGAGAGCATTCTTATGGAATTTTTGTTTGTACAAGACAAGCCTAGCTCTTCCATAATAATCTTCGACATGACACTTGGACCTGAACCACCATCAAATGAAGAAAAAATGGGAAATCTTATCCATGATCTTTACAGAAATATAAAAAGGGGGGTTTTTTTACAGGGTATCTAAAGTTATGTACACCTACTTTATTTACAGAAGAATTCTCTTTGTCTACCTCTTCGAAAAGATTGGCCACAATGAAAGATTTTCCTTCCATGAATTGTTTCAGATGCATATGTTGTTCAGGGATGACAACCATGTCTAGGAGGGTTGCATCTACTTTGATGTTGGCCAATTGATTCAAGATATTGTATTTGGAAGAGGGAAGAGGGGGAGTGATTCCTTGAATTTTAGGAATTTTAGGAACCTAGGGCGCAACAACGGTTGAGGATGATCTCGAGATAGAAGAACTGTGAGGAGGATCAAATTTACCCTTGGGATCATAGGCTTTGTTCCTAGTGTTAATAACCATGACATCCTCTGGCCCTGCAAAGTCTAGGACATCGATCATAGCTTTTGGTCTCTTACCAAAGATCTTATCTCTGGCACTCTTATTTACCTCACATGTGGTTTCTTCGTGGTGCTCCTTGCAAAAGTTACACCAACTCAGAGGTAGGATAAATTTAGGCTAAAAATTGTTTTCAACCGGATTTCTAAAGGGGGGTGAATAAGAGGATGAAGATCCAGAGGTGAGATGGGAGACAATACCCTTCTACTCAAATGCTATCATATGATTGTTCATATCTTGTACTAGTTGTAAGAGAGTGGACATGTTTGTTTGTCTAACTGATTCTCCCTGGGGAAGACCAGTTCTCTCAAGCTATTCTTCATACTCTGAGCAAGTATGTAGAGAAAAACTGAGATTATCAATGGATTTTTCCTCAATCTTATGACGGTAGGGAGAAGGCAATGCATTGTTGTAATGAATGAAAGCGGCTTGGCTCTGAGGGCGGATAAGTTCGAGGATCTGATTGTACAACTTGGTGAAACACAATTTGAAAGACTTGATGGTTTCACCATATTTATAAGTGACGTTATTGTATTCCCTCAACTTCTCGGTAGGGCTTTTGGATTGCCCATAAGTGGATTGGAAGGTCAAGTAGACAGGATCTTAGGAGGAAGGTCAAATAAATCGGCTGCAGCTTTTCCTTCCAAGGAATTGAAAAACAAGTGCATGCAGGTGTCATTGTCGTTGGCCCCTATGTTATGAAAAGCATTAGAAAATTCCACGAGGTGTTCATTAGTGCTGACAATGTTATTTCCTGAAAACTTAGGCAAATTCTCTTTAAACTTCGAAAGAGGGCGAGTAGCAGGTGCTAGGTTAAGAGGAGAGGACACATGCCACAATGTGGTTGTGGAATTTTCTTCGAACTGAAAAAGCCCATACTTTTTAATGAATATGGTGGGGTTTGTAGTAGATTGGACCGAGATATGGTGGTTGTAGACCGAGATATGGTGGTTGTACAAGCTGCCAATCACCGATGACGATGAAGATTGGGAAGATGGAGCACTTCCAGTGCCACTAGCACCACCACTAAATTCCATCTTGTGGATGATATATGAGGGAAAGAAAGATGAGATGAATGAATCAGATAAAGTTCTCCTTAGAGAACTTTGTTGGGCAGATAACACAAGGTTTCTTCTTCCTATTTTAGCAATATGATTGACTTTGGGTGACAAGCCTCTTCTTCTTCTAGAAGCATGAGAGTCTAAGGACATGAAAGAAAGGCCAAGGCTCAAAGAAACAAAAGTTTACTGTTGATTTCTAGGTTGTCTATGTCTAGCCTCCAACTATTCTTGAGCACTAATATCTCATTCAATTGCTTCCCAAGAATGGTTAAGTTCGACATGGGTATTGGTAGTGTCTAGAATGGTGTTAAGCAGGTTCAAAGCAATGTTGGTCTGGTCTTGAAGTTCAGGCTCGATATTGGGCTCCCTTGCAACAAGAACAATCATTAATAACAAAATAGTCAAAGAATCAAATTCAGAAAAGAAATATGTATCGATGAAAATCGAATATAAAAATTAACCGGAGAGATATCGAAGATCTGCCCAGTATGGTCGCCAAAATAAATGCTAAGGAAACTATATGAAATGATCTTACTCAAGCATCTTTAGAATTTACTTGGCTAGATAAAAGTAGATGAGAATATCACAATATTTTTATAGCCAACAAAAATAACATCCTAACTCACAAGTATTAATTACGAGTGCTTAGGCTAGTCTTTTATCAACAAAAAAACTTGTTGGAAATTCACTTTTTATGTAATTTTCTAAATATAACAGTTGTTGAAATAAATGTAAGAACATAAGTAAAGACCCCAATATGATAATCAAGACATATGAGTCATAAAGTAATCCTTTATTTCATTCCAATTCACCAAAGAGTCATTTTCTTTACAAAATCTCATATAGAAATCTTGGACCAAAGTCAAAAGTAGAAATCCTCGATGGAACATACAAAAGGATCTCTGACAGAAAATGAAAACCGAATGCTAAAAGCTGGATCAAATTGCCACAGATTGTTGTCCACTTGACTCTGCACAATAGCCTTTATCAGTCATGAAAATTAATTCACAAACATCCAAGTCTACACATACTATCAAAGATAGATCAACACCTCTGAAAAACAAGTGTCTGAATGATTTGATTCAACCCTGAATATTTTTGTCTACAATAAGACCCTGCTATCATAAAAGATAATTAGGTTGTGATGAATATATAAATGAATGAAAACTGAACTATCTCAGCATAAACTCAAAGAGAAAACCTTAGTATGCTTCTGCTTCTGTCCTCCTCTTGTTCTTCCCTTTCCTTTTGCTTTCAACAAATTAGTATTGGTTGGAGAAGTTGAACCAATTCATTAGTTAAGTTAATTAAAAGACTCAACTAACTTTAGTTAGGGGGAAGAGTGATAATTATAATAAGGGTCATAAATAAAAAATAACTAGTAGGTGGGACCCCTTGTGACTCCCTTTAGTTCATAACAATCATAGCAATCATAACATAACCATTAGTTAAGAAAAATATACCTCCTTCTGCCTCCCATCAACATATTCACTTTTGGCAATTAAAACTCATGAAATTTGAAATTATTTCAAAATAATACTCATATATCCAAAATAAACATGTCGTTCAAAAATCCCCAAAGTCAACTGTCACAAAACAATAGATATAATAAAAACTTAGAAACCATATTTCCGAGTTTGTGATGCAACCCTTCCTTGATTGCTGTTGTCACCTCTTGATTTTCCTGAATTTTCCTTTGGCTGTGTAGAGCCTGTAGGCCTAATTTCATTGATCACGTGGGAATGATCGTCCCTCAAATGCATCCGGGAAGACACGGATTTGTCAGAGCCATTGGAAGGTGAGGAGGGGGTAGCATCGGCTTTTCCTTTATCAAGGGCATGGTGGGCCTCATTTTTCAATCTCTTGCTAGCATGGGAGGATTTCAGTGGAGAGTGGTCAAGGGTAGCTTGGTAAATGGGGTTAATAGGCGGAGGAGCAGGAAAAGAAAATTTGGGCCAACCACAATGTTGGGAGACTTTCGGGTGGAATATCTCATGCCATCCATCATTTTCAGGGATCTTGGGTTGTAACGAGACATGAGGAGGTATCGAGATACCGTGGGCTTGCAGGGATTGGAAAGGATGCCTTTCAGGCCTACGTTGGACTATTCCCTGCACAATCTAATGGAATAATCTGACATGAAACAATTGGCCAATCTCTTGTGAATCAACGTCAAAATGTATGGAGAACCTGGGCCTTCTTGGGCCTTGGTTCCAATTACCTCTACCTCTGTTTCCTTAGCCATGGCTACCTCGACTGAAAAAAAATCATCCTGCATGTGTGATCAATTAGAAAATAGTATTTTAAATAATCATACATGAAAACTCTTAAAATATGAAATAGATTTGGCCCAACAATGTATCAGACTCATGCAATCCAATCCATACAAATTGTTCCATTGTTTATCAATGAGCAGGGGGTGAAAAGGGTTTTGGGAGATGTGCGGGGTTTATATTGAGAAAAACACGATATCATGAGGGGAAAAGAACATGGTTATTGCTCAATGATAACAAAAATCAACTGTAAAGAAAACCAATAAAACCTCACTACAATCCACACAAGACACTGCCACTTTGATCTAGTTTAACACATATATTCTCTTGACTGTAATGAATCTCAGAACAGGGAGTGAAAAAAATGAATATGGGAGGTGACGGGGTTTGTAATTAGCGGAAAGTGAAATAATGGAAGGGGAGGAAAATGATTACTGCTCATGAAATTAATCAAGTGATCCATAAAACATTCTATAGTAAAAATAGATGCACCAACCAACAATCATCATGCCCAAATAATCATTTGTGTACTTAACTAGTTCACTGTCCAATAATCAAATATCCAACACAGTGCCATCACAGGATAGTATGTATTCCACAAAATTTGTAAAAGGTTTTGTTCCCTTCATTCACACACTCCGCATTTTATAATAATTTACAAACAATACCCATTTCCAATCTGTAACTATCAAAATCAACCACTGCCCATGCATTTCTTCAATCCACAATAATACTCAAAAGTCATTTTTTTCAAATTAACAATGAAGTTACTATCACTACAATCGGGCCCATCATTTAAATGCAATGATATTTTTTGAACATATATGTCAGTAATCAAGACCAATATGCCACACCCGAATTAACAATTAAACATACAACCCACAGTCACCATTTAGACACAAACTATGCACATGGTAATTCGCCCGGGCGATGTAGTTCTTTCGCTGTTTAAAAATAAAAATGATTCAATGTGACTTAAAAGTTGGGCCACCCATCCAACACGACTGTTATCAACAACATGCCTGCTTTAACAAGCGATCATTGTAAAACATGCTTAAAACTTTGTGAGTATCTCTGAGTGTGAAAATCAAGCTACCCATACTACACACAGTCATAATAATAACTCAACATATCGTGTTGAGCCATTGATTAATATAATATTGATCTAGTCACACCGTGATCAACTATGTTGTGCACACTCAGCTTATACAATCAACAAGAATAAATATGTAGTGGATATACTCTCTACATTCATCTAGTTCAATAGTCATCCGGCCCCAAAGAAAACCATAGATACCACACTCATTGTTTCATTTGCAAAAACACCATACACATACCGCGACATGCATGAGCACATCAAGCATTTGTAACCAATTCCAGCTATCATCCAAATAATCATTAGTTCCAATACCAGTGACTGTGTATCAACCAAACAATTTTCCGTTGTTGTAGAAAAAACAATCATCCTAACAAGTTGTGGCAACTACACATGCCCACGTATCAAATCAAATCGGGTCAGAGGCATTTTCCATCAACAATATTGAGTATTGATATAAGGAGAGTGAGTGTTCTCTTTAAGAGTGTAATAAAAAATGAAGGGCTTATCCTTATTATCACATAAGAGGTAACCAAATTCCAAACTAACATGACTGCCATACGACCAACTGGGTGAGCCCATATTCAAAGTAACTAACCATACATTCAAACCACAATAATCGGTAGCAACTTGACAGGCACAACAATATCCTCTCTAAAACTCTAGACTGGAGGGTTAAGGGTATACTTTGTTACCAACACTAGGGGAATGGAGCTAACTCCTCGTAATGGTGGAACCTTCGAGGCCAAGGGTGTGCACAGAGAGAGAGACATGATTCATTCATGGACAGGTAACACTCAATGGCAAGGGGGGCATAACAAAAGGTGAGGCTCCCATTCAACCTAGAAAATTCATTCAATGCACATAGGGTATAACCCTCACGTTCTTCATCCAAACTACCACAGTACTAAGGTGAAGACAAGGTCGATTTAAGAACATAACACTCACTTCATGGCCCTTAGTGTTGGAAACAACCAATGCCCAAGTGAATGAAACACAGTGTCGTAGGAGACCTTCAACTATTAACCCCATAAAAGCCAAAGGCTAGGTTTAGTGACAAATGTGTGTAGATAGCCATCCACCCAAGACTAAAAAAAAAACCTCTAACAAAACCAATAGGATAACAGAGAGCTACCACCCAGGCTGACTGATCATTTCCAAGAATTTAATATTTTTACAGGAGAACCATCCACTCTTCATTTAAAAAAAAAAATTCACATAGTTGCAACACTTAGGAGAATAAACACCCATATACCTGAGCCAATAATCATTTCATAACCAGAGCATAATCACGAAATGGCCAAAATAATACATACCTGTAATTGAATTCCTTAAAACGAGAGTTGGCCGAGTGGTTCCTCCCTACTAAAAATACGGATCATAACCATAGCAGCAAGATCAAACAATGGCCTGACTAGGGTGGTGGCTAACAAGAGGAGTAAAGGTGATGTGCAGTAAATGCACGTCGCCTCCACCCACCATGCATTAACTCATCAGTACATGCCAACACATTAGCCATTAATCAACCATGTATCGAAACCCTCACAGCATTAAAAACCAATAGCGCGACTCATGCCATAACACAATTCAAGTCCCATATAATTCAACCATTAGCACTATGACCTTACCAAATGCACCATCAACATTCCATACCATATGCGTATTAAACATATAACTCAATTAAATCATATAATCATCACTTGTTAGCTAGGATCCAACTATAATCGTTAAGACTTTTATGCATGTAGTATAGTGTATGGGGTAGTTAAAATTCCATCCTTTTGCATTGTTTCTTATTCTTTCCCAATTGTTTGCATGTGGTATTTGCAGCATTAGGTCCCTTTTCTTTACATTTTTTATAGCATTTTGCCTCTCTCAAGCTTGTCCTTCATGTAATTTCTCTAACATGTTTGTTGTGCAGGGGAAATAAGAACAGACATCAATGACATTAATGAATAGCATAGGTTGTAGTAACATAAGCAATCAACACTTCATAAGCTCAAATCATAACCAATAACAACAAGATCTTCATCAAGGATGTAAGCCCTGTTGCACCTCGCCACAACATAAAAAATGCACAAATCTACTCTCCAATAGTTCAAGGGGGTCCCACCTACTAGTATTATTTTTTTTTTTTATAATAATAGTCTTTAGCAACACTTTGTGGGCAGAACTTCATTGACAGTTTTAATTGTCAACACCCACTAGACTATATTCTCATGATAAAATGGGGACTAGGAGGCACCAAAGTAATTACTTGGAGAAATAAGGTTATATTACTAAAGTGGCTTTGAGAAAAGGGAAAATAAGTGAAAGGACAAAATGAGGAAAATTTAAGAAACGAATCTTAGGAGTTAACCAAAAAACTTAAGTGGAAATTAGAACCTGGGGGTATAAAATAAAAAGGAGGGTGCCTCACTCCACATTCTGGTCAATTTCATATTTGCATCTTGAGCTCTTGATCTTAGACGTTTTGGGAGAAAAAACGCTAGATATTAGCAAGAAGGTGAAAGATCCCTCCATTCCTGATCCAATCTTGGCCAAGGAGGTGAAATATTCCTCCCTCACCATTCTATGTAGTTACAGGTTGTTCATGCAGTGAAGGAGAAGGAGAATAGGAGATTTCCAGTAGGGGGGGGGGGCATTGCTTGAAGAGGTCAAGTTCGATCTAAAGAGGAGAAGGAATATTTGAGGGGAAACTTCACTTGGTAATATTTTTTAGGGCTAGAGCGCCCTTTCAAGCTCAATCATGAATGGTTTTCTCAGTCTATTGTTTTATTGGGAGCTTGGCACAATTTCTTTTGAAGGAGGGCGCACTGTCTAGAGTGGATCTAGATTATTGGAGGGTAAAATCATTCTCTACAACATGGAATATTATCAAAGGTGTATGCCATCTCCAGATCTACTATTCTACAATTTTTATTTGTGTATTGGGACCTATAATAGAGGAGGCTAAAATATCAAGGAACCACCAACTAGAAAAGTACGTAACTCAGCCAGTTTGGGGAGATAGTGTCGTAGAAGGGAAAGAAAATGATCTTGTTCACTTATACTTGCAGCTATTGGGCCTTTGGAAGATTTATTTTTCACTTCTTGAGAATCTTGGGAAATATCTTCATTCCAACTTCTATATTCTATTTATGTCATTCTAGATCTGCAGATCTATTGTATAGAGATCTTCTTATTATCTAAATAAAGGTCGGATATGAAGTTGTTGCTCAGAGAGATATAATGGAGGTATAAAGGAAAGGATAGGGCACACCTCTCACTCATCTTGGGTTATTATTCATTTTTCTTTTGGGCTCTTGAGCACACAATTTTGAGGGTTTTGAGAATACAAACCCTAGAGGACAAATTGATAGTGAAATATTCCACCTATCTTGTTCTAAACTTGGTGTCGGGGATGCAGTACTCCACCCACACCATTCTACAACAATCACAGGTACCATCACTCATCCAATGGAGCAACAAGCCGTACCCTTGAGGGTTTTCAACAAGGGGCACATCATTATTTGGAGAGAGGTTCGATCCAAGAGCCTGAGAAGGCTTTTGGATATTTTAGCACTTGGATTTTCTTTGTAGGGTCATGATATATAACTCTAGTGATTTTGGAGAGAGTTATTCCATCCAGTTTATTTCCTAGAGCATTGGCATGATTTGGAGAAAAGGAGGGTGCTACTAGGAATCATATATATTCAGTTTGGAGGGGTTAAACTTGTGATCTCACCTTGAGACTTCATCTAGAGGCTTATAGTTCCTTGATATATCTTTCTTGGGATTTTTAGATCATTTGGAGGTCTCCTTCATCCAGGCCGAAATAT
>JASDQU010501103.1:26824-36864 GCA_032191745.1 Picea mariana | reverse complement strand
GCTAAATATTAGGTGCAGGTGTCCCTTGACATCTAACTAATCCTTGAGAAGTCATTTGAACTCTCCTTGACATGTGTCAACCTCCCAACAAGGCGAATATCAAAACCGTGACCGCTACAGGAAATTAGTATGCAGTGCCACTGTGCAGAGTACACAACGCCTACTTCTATATCCAATATCTCTCAAACCAAAACACATTTTGAAGAACTGAGAGAGGTTTTTGTTATTTGGAATGTTATGAACAAACACCTCCTCTAGTTTTCAAAAATACATCCTCAACTACTCATAACCCAAGTTTTAAATTAGTGACTCAAAACTGGCAAAATAACTCTACACAATTTAGCCTCTGCCAGAATATTACGCAGCGCCTGTAGGTAGTGCCCGACTATGTTACTGCATGCAATTCGGTAGCATAAATCTGTGGATGCTTTGATGCTTGAACTTGGATATTGGGAACAACTCAATATAATTTCAATTTTCCCCAAAACAAATAAAAATCCCATAACAATTGTATTCATTTTCCAAAATGAATAATGAAATGCAGATTCTGTTCTCTGTGAAATATTAGGTAGCGCCACTTATGCAACGCTGAGGCATAAACCAATATTTTGCTAACATAGGCTCCATGGGGGATAAATTCCTCCCTGTGAGGCTCTAAGAAATCTTTCAGTTTCAATGCCTTATCCTTTGGGCTTGTGGAGTCATGCTCTCAACCTTTAACCTCTGCAATCTGCTTTGATCTATGACCTTCAGCTGAAACTAAATGAAAATGAAAACTAGAACTGACAAAATGATGAAAACGATGCTTGTCTAGCAAGCTTATTTCACACACCTACTCTAATTATTGAAAAAATGAAGCATTCAAGTTACATGAAACAACCAATAAAGCCATTTCACCATTTTTTCAACTGTTTGAAGCTTTGAAATGTGCTTCCTTAAGCACCAGAGATAATTCTTACTTGAAGGCACGTCAAAGAAACATTTGGCAATACACTTTCCATTGAAGAAATCAATGAGCCTAGGCCCACTTTCAGCGTGCAGACATGCTGCAAATGGATCCTAAAAAACATCATCAATACTTGCCCTTGCAACATTGCTTTGTGTAAAAAGGAAAAGTTTTGCTTTAGGTCCTTCTTCCACTGTTCTTGGTTGTTGTATGGCTTGCTTATTTTCTGATTCATCCTCAATGCATATGGCCTTGGTCCACTCCTGGTCATGAGGTGTATTAGGAAAAAGGCTTAGTGATGCTTGTCTTTCTTTAATTTCAACCTTTCTCATCTGATCACATGGCATTTGATCTTGGTTGCTTGATGAAACTGAGCTTGTGTCTTCAAGAGGAATAGGGAGTTGATAGGGTAGTTCTTCACAAATAGAAGTGCTTGGGAAACTAAATTCTTCTATCTTATCTTTTGATTGTGAGGGATATTCATCATATCTTGGCTTATGGTCCCAATTTCTTAGTTTTTCACCCTCTAAAATTAGATTATCATCTTTTTCAGCAACAAAAATATGACATGAGGGTTGAAACAAGCTATTGTTGCTTTGATGGGAAGGGTACTTTTCTGATATAAGGTCTTCAACAGATTGTTCATGGAAATCATCTTCATAATCATCATACAAAGGTGAATCAATGACCATTTGACTATTAATGGCTGAGGGGATTAGTACAATAGTTGGGATAGCTGGTTGCTCAGGGAAAACATCCTCATAGTCATCAAAACTTGGCAAATCATGGCACATTGGTTCATTAACAATAGGAGGGACTGATAAGCTATGAATTTGGTCATGACAAGCTACAATAATATTCTCATGATGAAATAAATCTGAATCTAAGATGACCTCTTGACTTAAATAATCAAGAAAAGGAGGAGATAAGGAAATGATGGATTGTCCATATTGATCTTTCTCTTGGGGACCTAGATTTTGACATAAATGATGCATTTGTTCTTCAAATTTAGGAAAAGCATTATGAAACTCATCATATAAGTCTTTCTCTCTACAATCATCCCCTTCATCATCACTATTAGAGGAATCACTTGCTAAATCTTGAATATATGATGGATACCCCTCACAACAATTCTCAAAAAGTCTTTCAGCTGGATAAATTTTCTTGAAATGAGAATAAAAAACAACATGAAATTCCTTCAAAGAGGAAATACTAGAAGCAGGGAGTGTTCTATATCATTGCCTCACATCACCTTCCAATGAATACATGAACATTTTCATGAATATATCTTCATGATGTATGTCAATATGCTGCATCAAAGCATGAAATTCATGAACATGCTCAAAAGGGTTGTCATCATCACCTTCATAAAATCCGGGCAGCAGATCTTTCCATTCATCAATTTGAGGCACAAGATGTGGATAACCATCTATGGCTGATAAATTGAGTGGGGAAAACCTCCTGGCCAGGAAAGCCTTCATATCCATTTGATTTTTCTCATCCCCAGTGGAGTCACCAACATATGCTGAACAATGGAGTCGCCATGGTGAATGTGCAGTCTTGAAGGTGTCCAACTTCAGTCACCATCTAAAGCTAGAGTTGTGCAATGTTGTTCTTCCCAAGGAGCTTTTCAATCTACTCAAATCTGTCCCTGACAACATGTTATAACCCTAATTTACACCATACATGCTTACCTGGCATCAGGCCATCTCAAATCCCTTCTTTGCCAAAGCACTGTCGAACAATTCTTTAAAAAACCTCTTTTATGAGGTCCCACGTGCCCTACTCCATTACTAAATGCGTGTACACGCTAGCTGACCTAAAATAGCCCGCGTGGACCGACAAAAGCATGAAAAAAGTAAATTTGCTGATGGAACACACATCTTTGGGTGAGTTAACTGAAACTCTCGTCCATGCATGGTCGAGGGTTCGTCCAAATACCTAGCTTCTTCTAGCCTATAAAATAAGGGTTAGGGGTTGGAGGAGGAGAAAAAGAGTAAAGAAACTATGCCCAATTGCACATTCCCATTGTCCCAACCCTTTATCCATCCTTGTGCAAAAGAGATACAAAGCAAAGAAGTTGGAGGACATTTGAAGAGGAGCCCAGGATCAGGATTCGCAGAGCAGTGGCCGGTCTTGACATTGTAAGTTGATTCATTAAAGTTAATAATAAAGAAATGCTTTTCCCATCCCACTATATGAGTTCTTCATAGTTCAGTAAATATATGTTTGAATCTCTAACTCATTAGTCTGTAGGTAAAATGCATGTGTAGTTTGTTGTTTGTTTTGTATGCAGGTCAGCCTTGGGAGGAGAGCTGCCAACAAGCAATCAAGCATAAAAAATGATCGACATCGAACATACAGAACAAGGTATGTTGGTCTAACCATGTATTTTTTGAAAAGAAATGGGGATTAGGTCTGGGGATGAAGGTAGAAAGTAGATTTCTTTTGGTCATATCTACATGCATAATATAACCCTATTTGCTAGTCTGTAGGGGGATTTCCCACCACAACGCAATGGTGCCAAAAATGTTAGCACTTAAAGTCATACTTTGATTTCTAAAGTGTAAGCTCAACACCCATCAGAATGTAAAAGATACTTTGGTTTTGAATAGGTGGATCAGCAAGATGGATAAAGAAAGAGAGAGGGAAACAAATTGCATATCAATAGGCTACACCAATGAGCAATGGAGTCACAAACATCCCACTCATCTAAGGCACAAAATATACTTAACATAAAACAAGATTATATGTCGATAGGTGAAAGAAATTAAGAAGGAAAACATAATATAGCATGTTCAATAAATAGATATCCTCTCAATTCAATGAATCAACAAATACTTGAATATAAACAATGATTGATGGGAAAAATACAACAGATCCTCTGCTGCTTAGTGATCCATAAATCATTGATACCTTTCATCCTCAAATATGCAATATATTCAAATAAGAAGAAATATAAAAGAAGAGTTACAATCTGAAATCACAGCTCTCATGAGTCTCCAATAACAGTAATGCTTACAATCCTAAAATGCCCACAGGCTTACAAATGAACACACACAGAAAACTGCATATTCCTACTCTCTCTAGCCTCTCTTGGTTCATCCCTCCTCCTTCTCCAAGAGATATTTACTTCTTTAAATAGACCATAACATCCAAATGCACTAAGGAGTTCAAATCCCATCTCCTACATTGGATTCTAAGCCTTGGAGATATGTGGCAATAATCAAAGAGACAAAAATCCAACAAACTGCTAATTTTCAGGAATTTGTTGGAAGTCATTAATGAAATGTCTCCACCTCATTGCATGAGGCCTTTGCTGGAGCTAAATATTAGGTACAGGTGTCCCTTGACATCTAACTGATCCGTGAGAATTTATTCAAACTCTCCTTGACATGTGGCAACCTCCCAACCATGACCGCTACGGGAAATTAGTACGCAACGCCACTGTGCAGAGTACGTAGCGCCTACTTCTATATCTAATATCTCTCAAACCAAAACACATTTTGAAAAAATGAGAGATGTTTTTGTTATCTGGAATGTTATGAACAAAAACCTCCTCCAGTTTTCAAAAATACATCCTCAACTGCTCATAACCCAAGTTTTAAATTAGTGACTCAAAACTGGTAGAATAACTCTGCACAATTTAGCCTCTTCCAGAATATTACTCAATGCCTATAGGTAGCACCCGAATGTGTTTCTGCATGCAATTCGGTAGCATAAATCCGTGGGTGCTTTGATGCTTGAACTTGAATATTGGGAATAACTCAAGATAATTTCAATCTTCCCCAAAACAAATAAAAATTCCATAACAATTGTATTCATTTGCCAAAATGAATAATGAAATGCAGATTATGTTCTTTGTGAAATATTAGGTAGCACCTATAGGTAGCGCCACTTATGCAACACTGAGGCATAAGCCAATCTTGTGCTAACATAGGCTCCATGGGGGATAGAGTCCTCCATGTAAGGCTCTAATAACTCTTGCAGTTTCAGTGCCTTATCCTTTGGGCTTGTGGAGTAGTGCTCTCAACCTTTAACCTCTGCAATCTGCTTTGATCTGTGACCTTCAGCTGAAACTAAATGAAAATGAAAACTAGAACTGACAAATTGATGAAAACGATGTTTGTCCAACAAGCTTATTGCAAACACCTACTCTAATTATTGGGAAAATGAAGCATTCAAGTTACATGAAACAACCAATGAAGCCATTTCATCATTTTTTCAACTGTTTGAAGCTTTGAAATGTGCTTCCTTAAGCACCAGAAATAATTCTTACTTGAAGGCATGTCAAAGAAACATTTGGCAATACACTTTCCATTAAATAAATCAATGAGCCTAGGCCCACTTTCTACTTGCAGACATGCTGCAAATGGATCCTGAAAAACATCATCAATACTTGCCCCTGCAACATTGCTTTGTGTAAAAAGGAAAAGTTTTTCATTAGGTCCTTCCTCCACTGTGCTTGGTTATTGTATGGATTGCTGGTTTTCTGATTCATCCTCAATGCACATGGCCTTGGTCCACTCCTGTTCATGAGGTGTATTAGGAAAAAGACTCACAAAAGCATGCCATTAAATATCTTATTACCAAACATCTAAATTGGGTTCTATCACTTTTGGAGATTCAATAACCCTCATCAAAATCCTCTTAGTAAGTTCTCTAGTCTATACAAGAAACCATTATGCATATCCCATCAAATCTAAATGTCTAATTTAATTAGGCATAKCAATTAATTTGACAAGATCATAAACCCATAATTTCTATTTGAATTAACATTATGGAGTTATACTATAAATAATATATTTCTTAAATATTATAGTAGTTATCCTAATGACCAATTTAGATGATCCTATAGACAAAATATGATTATGGCTTACATTTATTTCATGTGGTTAGTATTAGTTAATTTACAATACATTGAGTACACCCAAGTTGGAGTGAAATTAAAAATTAAAACCATAACAATATACACTACTATAATTTACGGTTTTACATCTACATTCTAAATTTGTAAGGAGATTGAGAATTATTTTAAGATTACTCCCAAATTTCAACTAGTGAAAGTTAGATAAATGTAGTACTTGGTCATGTCGAAAATAAAGGTTCCAAGTGCTATGAATCACCATTAATTAATGACAAAGTATAGCGATAAATCAATGGAAAAACATGTAACGATATACATAAAATCAAAAGACCACAACAAATGTTGAACGAAGTTGGTAACTAGCGGATGATTAAAATCGAGTGCCACTTAATAACACCCAATAAAATCAACACAAGGGCATGCAGGTTGAAACACTTCAACCCACTAAGATTCAGGATAGTCTATGTCTACAATTTGACATATGAAATTAACTAGAAGATTGTGTGTCAATTCCGATCATGGACACGAATCTAGACTTCCAAACACGGGTTAACACACAATTTGTGTAACTGTGGTGACAATAAACACCAAGAGAGTGGCCACAGATTGACTTAAAGCACAACATGCCAGCACGTGACATGAGGATATTAACAAGATATTGACAATAAACATATGTCATTTTCTAGTGAGCTAATGTGTCGAAGCAAGGATGAGTAGAGACACTTTTCAAGAATTATAGAAGTTACTTAATTGAATTGTCATTCAAGTGTAAGTGTAGTGAACAAAAGAGGATAATTAAGGTGTGAAATATTGAGAAAACACCATCCTAAGGTTTTTATAAAATTAACTCCAAGAAGAAGGTGCAATAGCCTAGTTCAAGTCACAAGTTGCATAGGTATCTTGATCACAAGACCCTCAAGTTAAATTGGCCCTCCAATACATCTGAACTGCACTCCACATTTGTGTGGTACTATCTAGGTTTCAAGTAAGAGATAACAAGATCTACAGTTGAGGAGGTGGAAAAATCAAAATTTAGCAAGATGTTTCTACCCAACTAATGTAAACTCTTCTCCTACAAGAAATTCCTTACAGGAATTTACTACTAATCTTCCAAGGGATATCCTGCAAAGAGAAAGGAGTCCTCATCTCTCAATTTCTATGAGAACATGATTGAGATACCTTGGTTATAGAGTTCTGATTTCCTCTTAAAAGGTGCTTCCATAAATCTTGCAACGGGTCATGCCCGAACATGCAAAAAAATAAATTCGGAAATGTAGTGTATCACTTACAGGCATGGCTTGTGGGAAATTAATAATATAAAAAGTTGAAGTGTTCAAGAAGGTGGGGTGTGGATGTCATGAGACGTTGAGATTGATTTGAACGGTGTGACAACCATTCTGCAAACCCCATTTAACTTTCGAATATCCTCAATCTAGTCCTTTGACCCAAAATTTTGAGCAACAATCACAGAGGTTATCATCCTTTTAGTCGGATTAGTGTCTCCACTACAAGGTTCAGAAATTGAAATCTCTGTATCATATTTATAATTCCACTACTTACCACACATTCCACCATTCTCAATCACAAACTCAAATCAAATACACAGAGATTAAGTCACCATACATCTCACGCAATCGTTGAACAGAGTTATATTCTATACAATGCCATAAACTTGAATGCAATGGAAATAAAAATATGTGTGCGAAGGTATTGGAAAAAATCTATTTTCTCCTAATTTCATAACCTTCAACATAATTCTCAATTCCCATATTGACAGTTTCAAAACAAAATTTCCATCCAATTTCCTTAGTACAAGACCCTATACGAATGCAATATGTATAGATCGTACCCACCAATTTATACAATTACAATAAAGGATAAATCTTCAAAATGACGACTTTCAAGGTCTTTTGAAAAACCAGAGTTAAAATTTACAAGATAAACTCATAACCAGAGTTATTACATCACAAACCTCAACATGCTTCCATACATATTCATTTTACAATTGAAATTTATATTTAACAAAAATATTTATACAAATCAAATGTTGTAACCCGGAGAGTGCTAATATTGAAGATACTCTTCAACTTCAAGACTTGCGCACACTATCCTTGTTTCCACCTGCTAATCCAAGGACTTCATTGGTACCTCTCATTCAACGCTAGGGGTACTCTTCTTCACCCTTATCCCCCCGAGCCACAAAGGGATCACACACAGAATTTCATAACAATTAGCTCAATATTTCCCTTGCAAGGATAGGATTCCACCTCTTGCACAAGCTTGCAGCCCAACCCACACAAGTAAACTTGGTCAATAGAAATTTTAACAACATTTCATTCATCTAGCAATATGGTAGTTTCCTCCTTCTTCTCCTTTTTATAATAATTTCCCCCTTGACACTTGTTAATTCATGCACAATTAAAAAAAAATTAATAATTAAATTAGGGATTATTCACCCCCAACATACGTCACATTCTCCCCAAGTAGCACATGTTCAAATTTCTTTTAATTAAATAAATTATGCATTTTCCCTCACACTCCTCAATTAGTTCCTAGATTTTCTCTTAGTTGTCCCTTAATTCCCCAATTTCTATTTTATTGTGTCTACTAACTAATTTACAGTTGGAGTTTGATTAGGACTCTTCTCTTAGTTAGGATTTAGAGTTTGATTGACTTAGGATACTAACTCTATGTTGACAACCCATTCTCTCATGAATTGATTTATTTTAATTAAAAAATATTTTTATTAATTTCATGCACACATTGTGCACATGCCTTAAATTTTATTCTTCCTTCTCTAGATTTTATTTATCATAATCTCCGTTAGACCCATTTCTATTAAATTTCATTAGGAATAACCGTTTTAGACTTTGATTAAATTATATTTCCAGTTTATAATTTTTAATATAATTTAATTTCTCTTCTACTCAATTCTAAGTATTCGTTTTGTTTTCTAAGGTCTTCTAGATTTCTATTAGCTCGTTAATTTATTTATGCAACGTGCCCATCAAGACGCACCTCCATGCTCCAAGGGTGTCACTCGTCATTTGACTTAGTTTGGAAGTTGTCTGACACTTGGAGTCAATACTCAACTTGTCGACCTTATGTGAGACTCTGGGATTTTTTAGGAATAGGGAATCCGCCCTATTGCACGACCCTCAGATTTTCTCGTGAGCGACTGTCTCAGTCTGCCCTCATGGCATTGTGAACCTCTGAGGAAAAAGGTAGTCATTAACTATCAGTTCAGGTCACGACGAGAGTGCTAGTAGGTTGTGACAAGGACGCTTCCATGCCTCTCCCTCATCCATATGATAATTGTGTATGACCCCTTTACTCCATATGTGAGTCGTATTAGCAAGCATCACCATGCCTGCATCCATTGACAAACATAATATCAATAAATCCTATACATGAAATTCATAACTGAAATCATTTTACAACACATGCATAATAAATCAAGTACTCATAACCAAAGTCAATAGTCCACTCCCTGACTCAATCCAGAGTCCAAGGAAGTTTGTTGATGCCATCAACATCCTCATCATAACACGTTCCCTGCACACTCAGGAAACTCATCATAATACATGTCAATGTTATACATCAATATTATTACATATCAAATTTCAGTATCCAATCATAGCATAAACTCATAAACAAGAACAAATAATCATAATGTACCATGTTTTAACTAGATCATTTGCACGCAAGTGTCCTCAAAGAATAAACAATGTTATGAAAATGTGATCAGTGGAACTGGATGTTACAGTTTCAACCCTCTCAATGCTCCTATTCTCTTGGATTCTAGAATTGACCTATCTAAACCTTTAGCAATAATAAAAATAAGTAACTGGGATAGAGGATATAAGCCTTGCATTAGTCCTATGAAAGGCTTAAAAAAACTTGATGTTGACCCATTAATAAGAACTACAAATGAAATAGAATATATGCAACCCATTATCCACTTTACAATTTGAATGCATGGACCTATATGAATCAAAATGAGTCTCAAATGTAGCCAATTAAATCTATCATATGCCTTAGATAAATCCAACTTCATGACCATTGCATTCAATCTTTGATTTTTGATTGATTCTATCATGGTAGTGGTGGATTGTTAATATTATGGTAGCTGCGGGAGGTATTTACCCCCATGTGTAAACCTGACGAGAATAGAAGTCTCCGAAAAGCAAGAGAAACCCTAATGAGTTGGCTAATAACCCTAGAAGC
>JASDQU010501102.1:121063-144111 GCA_032191745.1 Picea mariana | reverse complement strand
CGTTGGCCATTCATCACCCTCCACATCACATCCCATCCACTCGTTGGCCATTCATCACCCTCCACGTCACCTCCATCCACCCATTGACCATTCAATGCCCTCCACATCACATATAATATGTCTGTTGGCCAATCAATGCAGTCAGCCATTACCGTTACCCATCTAACTCACCATCCTCCCCATAACGAACATCTGGTTCAACCATTTAACCCTATTATTTTTCCATGTTTTCATTGTTCATCAATCCATATGCAGTCAACGCCATCGTCTCTTGTTCTTGAGACAACCACCATCAATCTTACAGTAAAAAACTACCATTAAAACCTGGTAAACACGGTTAATATCATTTTCTATTGGAGATATTCATTTGACGATGGCACCCAAATCCAAATCCTCTGAGACTATAGAAAATCCTTTCCTCCCTCCTCCCGTCGATCTGGATCGTATCCCCCTAGCCAAAAAAGACTACCTAATTGCAGAGCCTAAGTGTGAATTCGACTTCTTTGAATTACACTTCTGGCTCAAAGATTTTTTTTTCTGGACTAGAGCAATGAGATCGGACTCTGGGAATCCAATCTCCCTTTATACATGTTCCCCCAAACATACCATTTCCCTATATTTTCCCTAAAATTTCAAGCACACTACCTTCCCGACCAAAGGGCCATGGTATCTTCATCTGGTGAAACTTTGTTCACCATCACCCCTGAGAGGATAAACCAAATGATGCAGATATACAAAAATGATTCTCCCTCCCCCTTCTCCATTGAGATCCTGAATGAGCTATACTAGAAATTATCTTTCCTGTAGAGATCTCAGATCTTTGAGTTTTTCCTCCCTAAAGCTGCACAGTTACCAAAAAATAATCCCCCGTACCATTCTTCCATCTTCTCAGTTAAAGGAAACTATATCATTTCCTCCTTGTGTTATCTTTTAGGATACTATTCAGATGAGTGGGTAGATGAACCCATTCTGGGTTTTCTATCCATATTCTCCACTAAATAAAAGGCTACTACATAGTTTGACTACAGTCGTTTTCTAGCTGACAACATCCATGAACAACTCTTCAATTTTTCCACAGAAGGTATATTCAGGTATTCTTCAATACTAGTGTACCCATTCCTCTTTTTCCAAGAAGACAAGTTGTCCTTCTCCCAGCAGAAGTTGGACCAAGATGGCAACCCTCAACTTGTGACCTCCTAGACATCCATAGTGAGGAAGAAATCATCTGAGTTCAACTTCAAATAGATCATTGATCAATTCTACCATCTAGTGGTATGCATGCTAAGTGAAAGAACAAAACCAAGAATAAACGAGGAAATTCAGAGAATTTTACACCTGTCAGACTTAGCCAAAATAGGAGACTGGTACATTTACCATAATCAAACATACATCAGGGTCTATGGGTGCAAGTTAACTCCTTAAAAGATGCCAAAATATTTACCTGACAGGATATTCTCTCTTGAATATATCAGATAGATAATAAATTACGATGATATTCATTTTGTGGAATTCAAGAAGAAGCAACAACTTAGGATCAAAGGTCAAATCGGCTCTTTCATTCACAACAGTAGGGCTGCAGAGGAAGAAACTAATAAATTGTTAAAGGAAATGAATTTCATCCTGAGATTCCCATGGCACTATGACCCCTATGGTATTATTGCAGAAACCAGGCTCAAAAACAAGATTCCTCCCTATGCTCATGTGCCCAAACCTGAAATTGAGAAATTCATGAACCAGACAGAGTGAGAGGAAACCACTCTGATAGACAAGGAACAACAGTCTTCACCAGCCATCATTTTACATACTAGTACTCCATAGATACAAGCAGAGAAGAGGGCTAGAAAGGAAGTCTCCCCTTCAGTCGCAAAAGTCTCAGCAGAAGACTTCCAAGACTACAGGAAGAGGACCAAAACCATCAATACACCTGACAGGTCCAGAGAAGAATAAAACCAGTCCACCATATTTATGGAGGGACCACATTCATCACCCCTCCCAGGTAGCCAAGATACAATGTCCACTTCCTCATCCAAGAAACAGACTGATACCACATTGACAACTAAGTCCTCAGAGGAGCTTGCAGGACTTAATATTTTTTAACTTGATTAAAAAGAAGAATGAGTCGTTGACCAAAAACACCTATGCATATTTTTGGAAGCATACATATACAACACAGCACAAGTTATTATCTGCCTTCGACATAGAGAAAGGAAGGATGCATATGGTATTCCTACAGGCTCAGGTTCCTCATCCCAATGCAGTTTTTTATTACAAGAGGGAAACATTTGAGTTTGATGTAAAAGAGGTGCATCCAGCTGATCAGATGGATATGCACAAACAAATTGGTGAGATGATTTTCTCCACCTTGGAATATACCTCCATGACTATTGCAAAGTTGCAGGTCTCCTTAAACAATGTCCAATCCCAGTTGAAGCTGAAGAAGATATCTTCCCTAGCAAAAGATAACAAGATCAAATATCTGGAGGAGCTGGTACTCAAGATTGGATATGATCCATCAAATGTTAAAGAAGTTGAGGAGACACTAAATAAGAAGAATGATGACATAGCATCCTTAAGGAAACAACTGAAAATCCCAGCCACATAAGACTCACAGGCAAAGGAAATGGCTGAGACTAAAGGCCACAAGGAGGAAATGTTGAAATTAATCATGGAGAAAAATGCGCAGATTAAGGAGATGGAGGTCGAGCTGGATAATTTAGTTAAAGAGAAGGAACAAAGTGTGCCAATGGTTTTCATACCATTGAATGCAGTTCCTCTCACAGGAATTAGTACAACAACAACAAAAACAACAACAACCATGACAACAAAACTTCCATCATCTATTCCAGTGACAGCTCTAGATGCATCAAAAAAATTGGCAAAGTCAATGGAGGACATGACCCTGGAAGGACAAGAAATCAAAAGAATGCAGGATGACATCAATAACCTCCATACGTGGAAGTCCACTTTTCATTCTAGCTACAACACAGAGATGCACAAATCACAAAGGCTCAAGCAAGAACTGCAAACGCTGCAGAAGGAGACTGTCATGGCTAAGACACTGTCAGAAGCCAAAGAAAACATATGGATGGACATCAACCAGTCAATGACAGAGATATGGAACCTTATACAAATTGTTTTTGAACAACATGAACTTGTGTAGAGAGACATAAAAGCCATTGACAAGATAAGGGGATAATTGGTAGAAAATCCTACGGAGGCCACAGAAATCATCAGGTTCTTTAATTCCAAGACCAAAGAAGAGCTAGAGGCTTTGGAAATTGAGGATAGGATAGAGACAATCCCTGAGGTCGAGAAGTTTTTTACCAAGAATGGATTGATGTTGCATCTTGAGGATAAAGCCCAGACAATGGACATTGGATTGCATAGTTTTTTCAACAAGGTCGACTCACTGTACAAGAAAGGTCTTCCAGGTTTACTAGCGATCAATGATAAATTAATTACTCTATCAGACTACAAAAAAAACATCCTCACAATGGAAAAAGATGGTTCTAAGTTTGCAGGCATACAAGGGAGAATAAATGGCAAAGATTTCTTAGAAACTCTACAGTTGGACTTGAGCATCCAACATGAGATAAAATACATCTTCATCACAAGGCCAACCTTTACCAAGTACACAGAGATGGATGAAACTTACAGAAGTTTAATAAAGGTTTCCATCCCTATTCAAAAGAGATGGGAATACCTATGTGCCTTACTTGAGTAAAGGTGACAGGGACATCTGAGTCAGCATGAGGAATATAGTCAAAGTCAAGTGGATGAATCACTAAAAACTTTCCCAAAAATCAACACTTAGGATTCGAATACATCATCAACAGTCCTATTATTTTGTAAATTGTATCTAGTCAGTTAGATTTTTATTCCACCATATCCTAGTCATTAATGACAAGTTCAAATGTAATTGTTGTATAAATACTTCTTACTTTGAAGTATTGAGGGTTGATTTTTGTGCCCAAGAAGCTATTTTTGTAATCTTTTTAAGAAGATCGACTAGTAATAAAAAAGACAGATTCACAGGATTCTTGCATTTGGATGTTGGTGATGTTTATATTGCTCTGTTAATGTTTATCTTACTTTGTAAATCATATTGTTTTCTATTTCTAATCGTTTAAAGGAAGTAAATGAACAGAATTTGTTTCGTGCACTATGTTTTTGGTCTTTAGCAATCTGCATGTTATTTCATCTGATAATAAGTGAAGAAATTATTGATTTCTTATTTACTTAGTTGAATCTCTCACATATTCTATCTTTCCACCACATTTAATCTTAATAGATCCATCATTCTTATTATCTTGCCCTATGAAGAAATCTTATAAAAGTTGTAATTAGATCTTAATCTTTAACACAAACCCCATAACCCAATGGATGTTTAAAGCAATACTTCAGCCAATCTTTATAAACAAAACAAACAAACCAATATTATTTTAACTAGCCTAATATCTAAAAGTCAAACATATATAAATCCTACAGAGAGATCCCTCTCTAAAACTTGCAGGGCTAGATCCCAGTTTTGAAAGTGGTTTTGGTAAGTTACCTCTGTTAATTTCTTCTGCCCTTAAAAACCTATGGGAATTACAGAGTGCTACCATGGGGGAACAAGACTGGATCTGTTAATTCAATATCAAGGAGCTTGACCTGCTCCACCTTCCCTTTGAGATCACCTACAACCTCAACTCGGGCGTCGCAGGGCTCGTCTGGTACTATGTCTTTAGACATGGCGCTTCGGCTTGCTATGGCTCTCGGCATTGTGGATTCTGAGTTATCACAACTTCTGCGGTGAGCTAAGGGATAGGGGTCATGACTACAGGTTTCACACTTGCATAGGCTTTCTCTCTCTTCAGAATTCAGAAATTACTAAGTTCTTTTGAAAATGATTGGTGCTATGGCAAGTTCTCAGAGCCTTATACTTTAGCTTAGTGGAAAGTTTAGCAATAACTGTTTTTCATTATGACCATATGGACGCAACTTGGATCTGATTTGTCTGACGAGACAAGTTAACGGGGTAAATCCTATCGGGGGATCCTGGCATTTACTTGTGCAAGTTGGATAGCGATGTGGTCAGTTTCAGACCTTTCCATTTGACAAGTGGGAATCCCGGTGTGAATATCGATGGCATATTTTTGTATCGTGGCTTTATGGCTTAACTGAATTCAGATGGGTTACCATAATGGAAATAAAGGCTATGACTAGACTGGGTTCATGTGGCACATGGACTCAGATCATATTCGGATTCGTTCTCCATCCGACCACAAAAGGGGTCCCCGTCATATTAATGACTGCCATTAATGGATTCTTTGCACTTATGATCCTGTGCTACTGAGTCAGTCGTTCTGCATCAACCAACACTTAAACATAAAATGAACTACGTGTCACAGTGCAACACTGCGCACATTGACTTTATTAACTGAATTTACAAAAAAATTCATAAAACTCGAATCTAACTATTATACATGCTCCTTTGAACTAGAGAGACGGTCCTTTTAGCTCAGTCCAGAGACATATAGGGTTTCAGGCGAGTGCCATTCACCCATGCTAGCTGCAACATACCATCCATTTGCGTGAGTCTAACTACTCCTGAGGGTCAGATCTCTGCAATTATAAATGGTCCCAACCAATGCATGCACAACTTGCCAGGATACTTCTGGTACCGATTATCATAGAGTAGAACCTTGTCTCCCTGGACAAATAATTTGGTTCTAATGTGCCTGTCATGCCAAGATTTTTTCCTTGCTTTCTCAACCGATTGATGGAAGTTTGCTAAAAGCTTGGTCTCTTTGAGTTCTTGTAAATCCATAAGTCTATGTTCAATTGATTCTTCTTCCGACATATGTGAGATCTGTGTGATGTACAAACTCAGAGTGATGAAATCTGTAGGCACTGTTGGCACAGGGGCTAACCCAGGGTTCAATGCTCAAGAGCGCACCAACAAAGCCCTAACTACCGGCCCTTTTGGAAACACCTGCGAAGCAGATGAATTCTCACCCGAGGTAGAGGTAGGGGTGGTTGTAGGACTCAGATGTCTACAACTTTAGCTAGGACACAGATATGTTATTAAATCACTTAGCAATTACCTAGCATAAATTATCCATTGATATTCAACCCTCATGACACTTTCCAGATGGCACAGAGCATTGCAGTATGTACTTAGATCTAAGATGATTCAACACTTAGCCATGAAAAGATAGATTAGATTCAGTAGATCAATCACTAAGCATCTTATATATAAGACCTAACATTCATTCATATCTCTTAATCATAAAGTATAACTAGATCTACCTAAACACATCAAGGCATTTAGCAAAGGAGAGACAAACACATCAGGTCGAAGCACAGAGCACAACACATAGAGTTATTGTGGTTCACCCCCACCCTGGGGCTACATCCACAAAGTCTTCTTATTTATTATCTCGGTCAAGAAGTTTACAACATAGAGCTCCAACAATCCTTACTTCGCACAGGACAGAAGATCTGTGCAGCTTGCTAGATCCTTCTTCCTTGCACTTCAGCACAAACTGCAACAACTTGCACTGAGCTCTACAAACTTCTTACAATCATGCACATAGCACTTACAATATATATCCGATCACATAGATCCAGTTACTCAGTCATTAGGTAAACATCACATAGATGCACTACCATCCTCTACTTACATTACCTAAGTATATATTTATAGATTACAAAAATGGGCCTCGATGTGGGTAAACCCACAGGCCGACATCCCTTTCCCATTAAATTAACCCAAAAACCCAAAAAAGGACCCAAAGTGGGCCGAGATCTTGTGATCTCTGCTTCGCATTGCGCTCCATATTTGACATGCTATCGAAGTCCCAAAAATGGTCAAATATGACTAAGTATTCCTCAAAACTTGGTCAAGAGCCAATAGGCCCCCAACACTCACCTGTGACTTGTCCCGAGTCACTCAGGTCTATGCAATTCTACTTCAAATTCCTCGAGCTTGACTCAGTCTTCTTCAACCTGTTGTAGTGCGACAGCATCTTGCTCAGTGAATTATTGGATCACTATGTCATTTACTGGCCCTTCCAAGCGTTGTTCTGCGGTGATGACAACTTGTTCAAGCTTGGCTCCATGGCTTTCAACTTCAATGAATAGTTGGCATGCCTTTTCTTGGATTGGTTGAAGTCATTGGGAGACTTCCATCACTTTACTTTGCAGCATGTGTACCTATTTTTCGGCGGTGCATTGTTCTGCAAACCTTTTCATTCTTTAAACCAGGGTCAAGGCCTTCATTTTCACCTGCTGCATGTCTGTTTGTTGCATTTCTTCTTGGAGTTATACCTCCAATCTGTGCAACTCTGGATTCTCTACGAGGTTCTCAATGGTTTGGGCACTTCTAGTGCACAACTTCTTGTATTCCAAGGCAAAGGTTTTTATTCAGTCGACTATGCTACGGGAAGTTGCCTCCCTTAGATCTCTTATTTCTTGAGGAGTCTCGGGCATGTTATGAAGTTCCAGATCTGCCATGTGCTACTGAAGTTGTTGGATTACTTCTTCAAGTTGTGTCACCTGTTGTGGAACACATTCTTCGATCTTTACTTCTATGATCGTCACAGAGTGAAGTGCTTTGTGAACCCTTTCTTGTACTTAAAGTTTCTCTACTAGAAATTGTTCTTTTTCCTCATCCCACTTCTCTTTCAGGGCAATATTTTCCCATTCTGCCTTACTCTGTTTTTCTAGAAGTTCACTCTATACTTGTGTCAAAACCTGGGTGGCTTGCGCTATGTCTTCTTGAGCTCGTCAAAGGAGAGCTTCGACTTTATCGGTGATCTGGTGTAATTGGGTGGGTTCATCATCTGTTCCTATTGTTTCAACTATCAAGGGCACAGTAGAAGCTTCTCAGTTGGACTAGAGTACCTGTTGCATTTCTTGAAGTTAGCCAATGACTCGGCCAAATATCTCCTCTTGCTTCGCTTCTTGTCTTTCTGCGATCTCTTGTGAAGCATCATTCAGTGTAATGGCTAAGAAGTCGAAGTCATCTGGTGTGAGGGTAGTCTTAAACATAGTTCAGGTGGAGATAGATTTCTTTCAGGATGAGGGATTTGGTGGGGTAGTCTTCCTTTTCTTGGAGGGATCCTCCTCCTCTCTAGGCAGAGTAACCTTGCCTTTTTTTTTCTCAACTTCTGTCCCACCTAGTTCTTCACCATCACCTCCCTTTTCAGGTGAGATTGAAGTGGTCTTCGTAGATGTGCTATGGAAATCTTGAACTTCAGCATCCTTCTTAGTCTTACTTGGTCCAGGTGTATTCATCATAGCTTCAGGGCTTTCCATGTCAGACATTTCTGTGGGCTCCACTGGAACAAGGAGTTCCACCAACCATTCTTTGGTAATCCGCTCCAAGTCTTCTTCTGTCAACTTGTAGTACAATTGGAGATTTTGTTTGTGTTCATCAGCATGTCCTGTGATATAGGTGAAGTGGCGGTCCGCTCTAAACTTTATCAAAGGTATAAACCTATGAAGTGTGTTTGGGGTGATGCGCAGTGTAGACTGAATTGCATTCTTCAATTGGTTGTAATAGGCATGGAAGACGGAATTGGACTGCCACTGCTTGTTCATGTCGTTGCAGTACCATAGCATACAGAACTTTGTGGCCAGTGGTTTGAAGGGTTCAATCTCCAGAAAAGTGGCACCTTCTGGTAGCTCCCAGGCGATGAAAGTGATTACTATGAGAAACCAACTAAAGTGGAACTCGTACCCTTGGTCTTGCACTTCTTTGCAATCAAGCTCTAGTTGGTTTACAATATACTACACCCAGTTCATCTATAGTCCCTAGATGCACTTCCCTACGAGGTCAACTATGAATCCAGTCACTTGTATTGGTCTGTTCTTGTGAACTAGCTTTCCCACGATCAGCTGACAAGAAAGGCGCACTACGCCATTCTGGATAGAGGCTACCTTGTAGCCTCGTGTGCCCTTCTCAACATCGCCATAAGTTTCTTTTATCCTCTGTGCTAGTGCTCAATCTGAGGTCTTTCCTGGGTAAAACTCCTGTGGGTTAGGGCCTTGCATAATAAGTCCTATGATCTGATTGATCAAGGTTGGATCCACAGTGATGTGGAAGTCTATCCATAAGTATCCTCCATGGTAGTAGGACAGCAGCAACTTGACACATGCGTTGACTTCTTGGTGTCTGCTGAAGTGGGGGATATTCATTACATTAGGTAGTGTGGACTGTGCAATGTTATGGGTCCATGACTGTGGGACAATCTTAGAATTCTTTCCTTTGGTCCTAGTTAAGTACTTATGCAGAGCTCACATGTTGTAAGCTTTACGATCTCCGAGGTTAAAATCACTAAATTTCAGTGCTGCGAGCTTATCCTGGTCAACACAGACTGCACGCACCCCTTTTGGAAGGTACATGGTGATCAAATCATACTCAAATTCTCAAGGTACATTTTCACGGTTGATGGCACCGCTTAGAGGTGGTAAGTAAGTCGGTAGAATGCGTGGGATAAGCTTGGCATCTGTGATGTCATCCTTGTGCTTAGTTCTTCTCTCTGCGTCAGCTCGAGATGTCCCTGCTCAAGCAATCGATGGGGAGGACTGTACTCTTGTCATGGATGATGCTTGGATGCCGATGGGCATTCTTCTTTCTGACATGACTCTCTCAGCCATTAAGTCAATCAAAACTTCTTCAACTACTTTCTCAGCAGCGTTGAGCTCGTCCAACATACAAGCTGGGGTCGACTAGCTCGGGTGTGAAAATGAATTCAGAAGGTACAGTGAATGGTATGGAAACAAGGCGATGATCACAGGGTGAAGTAATCTCAAGTTTCAGGATCAAATTCTCACTTAGCAAAAAGTATTTTCGGTGCATGGCGCGACGGACTAAGTAGGGAAACTTAGCAACAGTCTTATTACAATGGGTATGAGGCAGCATTAACTGATGTTCTGTCAGTATGGTGTGATCTAACGATCTATTGGAGAGCCATAAATGTGTTTTGACCCATTTGGAATGGCATTCGAACAGTTATATTGGCTTCCAATGGCTATATTGTTTCGCCATGGCGAAGTGCCATAGGTCGTTGTTCTGATATCCCGACGAAGCTCGATTCCTATGATTTTTCCTTCTGCAAAGTTTCCTGTGGACTCTCCTGTAACTTTTCAATCTTGGCTTTCTTTTTTCTTAGCTTCCTAGCCTTTTCCCCAGTGATATTTGTCTCGGTCATCCTTTTTCCATTCTGATTCTTATTTTCTCTTATCATAGACACTTCACGATGTTGAGATTCTTTCTTCAGATCCAAGGGTAATACTCCTTCATCATATGGATTAGGTATCTCGGTCTTCTATGGTTCCTCTAATTCTCTTATAAATTTTATATCCAAGTCCCTGGTGTTCAATATATTAGGTCTTTCCTCTTGTTCTTCCATCAAGTAGGAGATCCTTCTAGTCATAAATTCCATGAGTTCTTGCTTCTTCTGTTCTAGGGCTTCCTTTTCTTCTTTTCTCCAGATCTAGTCTTTTTCAATCCAGATCTTGCCTAACAAAGATGGAAATGGGGCATGGTCCTCAATAAATTTAAGAACTTTGAATTCTTCCTCTGTCGAAGCTCCATGGGTACTCATAGCTATCTAAGTAATCCTGCCACATAGGGTTACCATTTTTCCTTTAAATAATCCTATTGTTCCTAGTGAAGGAACCATAGCAGGCCTTCCTAGAGTTTCCCAAGTACTTTATGTCATAATGTTCATCTGTGTTCCCTCATCCAGAGCACAGTCAATGTCGAAGTCTCTTATTCTTACTTTGATTTTCTCCTTTTCTTTGAAGATCTCTGATAAACTAGCATCTTTATGTTCATTTAGGGTTTCTTTCATTTTCAGTAACATAATCTCTTATTCTTTCTAAGGTTCTTCTATAATCTTAGTCTCTTTATCTCCTTCAGGGTTTGCTTGCTCCATATTCAACTTTTCAAGTCTAGCAATCATTCTAGGACAATCCAGTACTTCATGGTCCATAACCTTAGCCTTACAACAAAGGCAACTAAATTTTCTCCCAGGGCATTCCTTAGCAAGATGTCCTGGTGTTTTGCAAGTATAACAAAGAGTTAATCCTCTCTTCCTCCTCAATGATAACCAACTTTTCCTATACTTCGCACTAGGATCATGGTGGCCAGTCTACAAAAAATTATTTCTAGGATCCTGCATCTATTTGTTAGTCCAAACATTCTTTCTATGCATAGGTATAACATATCTATCATTATTCTTATCAGATATATTCATATCAAACTTTATTTTTTCTAACAATGCCGTAGTTTTCAAGCTAGGACAAAATCTATCAAGCATACCTAAATCCATGCTTTAGAAATAAAAATTTTCACTTATTTTCTTCTACAGAGCATAAAGCTTTCAGATCTAAAACTTGAACTATTCTTACCTTTATCAGAGCACAGAGCTTACAGATCTTACCTCTTTTCCTCATATCTGACCTCTTTCTTTCAGAAATTTCCACTTTTACTTTTCTTAGAGCATAGAGCATTCAGATCTCGCTTCTTTTCTTTAGATCTAATCTTCCTTTCTTCAAATCTGACCTTATTCCTGGTACAAATCTTCGCAGGTCGAGTAAAAATTTCCACACTAGGGCAACGGACCTACGCACAGAGATTATTTGTCACAAAGCTTCTTCTTCTTTAGTTCCCAACAATCACATTTTCAGGTCTCAGCAATGGAACCATTTGTTGGCACAGGGGTAGACCTAGGGTTCAATGTCAAGAGCACACCAATAAAGCCCTAACTACCAGCTCTTTCGGCAACACCTGCGAAGTATATGAAGTCTCACCCAAGGTAGAGGCAGGGGTGGTTGCAGAACTCAGATGTCTGCAACCTTAGTTGGGACACAGATTTAGACAGAGCTTGTTGTTTTGACTGAGGTAGTTTAAACTCTGTTATGAACCTTGTCTGTACCTGGCCAAGTGTGAACGCTTGACCTTGCATTCCTGGTACTCTTGGTTCAATGATCTTCATGTACCACTTGAGGGCACGATCTCTCAAGGTAGTCTAGAACTCAACCAACTTATTCACATACGGAGTCCCTCTAGATATCCATATTGCTTTGCACAAAAACCAGTGTTGCTCAACATCTTCATCTCCCTTACCAGAAAATTCTGGGTATCGGGCAATAGAACCTCCCGCATGACCAACCATTGTTGATCTTGTTGCTCTTATCAAAATGAAACCTAACGGGCCTTCTTGCGATCTACCAGGGGATCCCAATATCCTCCCTGTACTCACACTTCCTGGCTGTTACTGATTGACTAATTTTACTGGAATAGAACTAGCATGAGAAGGTAGAATCAAACTTATCACTTGCATAGAAGACACTTGGGGTATGGGTGATCCAGGGTTAGCACCACTGGCTTCGGGGTTGTTTTCTTTGATCTGGGGGGGCTCGTTTTCTTCCACTAGAGTGGTCTCTTTAGCTGGATTCTGTTGGTAGCCAATTCACATTTTTCTACTGTCCTGATAAGCTGCCTACACCAGCATTTTGCAAACCTTAATTTTCGTCGCAATTCTCAAATAAAACGACACTTTTATTTTTGCGCTATTTTCACACTTACCTTCGTTCTTGTTTTCACGATTGTAAGCGTGAAAACGTTGGTTTTCGAAATCACATTAAAATCATCACTGAACTGTTGTTATCATTCTTGTCAATATGCCCATTGCATTTACATTTTACTTATCATTATACAGTTGGCAAGACCGTTTGATCTGTACTCATTTGAAATTCTTTGATTGATTATGTAATTTCATTTCATGAGTGATTGAGTTTGTGATGCATTGGTGATTGGATTTACATGTTATTCGATCAATTCACTTGGCACATTGGTTAAAAAAAAAAAGCATTAGTGTTATGGTTAAACCCTTGGTATGAATCGTTTCATACAACACTTGATATTGGTTTCGATTCATTTGTTTGGTTTTAAAACTATGGTGTAACTATTGCTCGCGTGAATGTTTAATCCACTTACCATTGATTTCATTGGTCGAGCGAATGGCATAATTGTTAACCTATACAATAGTGGGTTGAATAGCTATTTGCGCTGGTGGTTGTACTGTAGATATGACTGTCGTGCATGTATGAACTAGCTCCACCACCTTCGCACGATATGTCATTAATGTTTACCCCTATCCCTATTTCACCCTTGCTAGTTTCGGGTAAGCCTGTGAGCATTCTGCTCCTGCGTATGCTGTGAGTCAAACCCTGGCTCGTTCACATCACTCACCGTGTGCTCCTCTCTATGGCACCGGTGGTACGAATTGAGTCGAATGGTAGTCAAGCTCTGTTACTCTTTGATAACACCCGTAAGGATTTACAAGATAATGGTTGACTCACGTTTATATAGAGGTTCGAGGGTTTCAATCTGTTTGTTGCACAGCAATTCGCCCTTACCTTTGATGGGTGTAGGGCTAAAGTAGGTGACATTCAGCTTGAGTTGAATGAAAAGTTCATAAGCTCTGCCACAGGATTGGCATCCATAGGCCAGCGATGGTTTAAAAACTCTAAAGTCGACGAGGTGCCATGGCTTTTTCTATTCGTATCAAGAAAAGTCACATCCTGTGACAAAGGTATTCCTATTTCCATGCTTAAACCCAGGTGGCATGATCTTTTGATAATGGTTAAACAATTTGTGACCTGTGAGGGTTGGTATGGATTGGTTTTTCTTTATCACTTTCGACTGTTAATGAATTTCATGGGTTATCCATTGAACATGCCATTTTACTTCCAGCATAGTCTTTATAAAATGGCTAAGAGGTTCAAACGCGAGAAGGTTGACAGCAGCTTGTTTCACCATGGCTTGATTAGACTTATCGTCGTTCATCATTTAAACCTCCATGGCGATAATAGAAAAGCTTTTCTGTCTAGAAATGGCTTTGTTGATTCAGAGTCTGTCCAAATCGATAAGTCTATGGTCAGTGAGACCAAGGTTGGTCCACCCGTGCCTTTTCATGCCCTTCTAACCTCTCCCAAACCCTCGGTCTGCCCTAATATCGACCTACCCGACATTATAACAGATAAGGTTGAGGCTGTAAAAAAGCCTGTGAGAAAGAAAGTCAAGGGTAACCCTACTGTCGATAACAAAGGTAAAAATAATTCTCAATTGATATCGAGACTTGCCCCGAATAAACCTAAACCAAATGCTGATCTAAAGCCCATAGTCCTCAGCGAAGACTCGGACTCTGATATCGAGCGCTTCCTTGCTAGTGAGTACCCTTATTCCCATGGTCTGTGTTTCGAGCCACCCTATGACTTTGTTTCTAATTCTCCCCCATGCTTAAAGAATAATCCTAGCTACCCAGGGATCAAGCTACCTAATGAAACCCTCGGTGATCTGAACAAAACCTCGACTGCCATATCGAAGCCCGAGTAGTCAGTGTGTGTCCAATGTAATGTGTGGCTTGAGCGCTACTATACCAATGTTCCCTTATTACAGTCGAAAATCAAATCATTGGAAAACCAAGTTACAGTTTTGACAAGAGAAAGGGACATGCTTCAAGCTAATGACAAGAAGCAGAAAACCACTGGTTCGATCGTTTTTAGGAATGTCGAATCGGTGACAGCCTTCGTCAATTCCAAACTATCATGACCAAGTTGTCTGCTGATTATCCAGGTATGAATTTCGATATCAATTTCGTTTTATGAATTGCTTGAATTAATATAATGAATCGAGTTTTGGTTTTTGATTAGCTCTGTCCATTATTCGAAATGACTCTGTCGTAGTTCGATTATCAAAAAATGGTTATGATATGAATCCTGTACAGTAAATTTATTTTACTAAAATTAAATGTACATATGATTTGGTTATGCGATTTGTTGTGCCCAGTTTAGTACAAGCAATTCATTGATTTTGATTCGGTTTGGTTTGTTTGTGAATCAATTCTGTTTGATAGTTGATTTGGTATGATTTTAATTAGTTTCGTTTTCTCCTAAGAAACTCAAAACAACTCTGTTCTGTATTGAATTAGTATTCTCGATTGGATTTTAATTATCTTTGACCCATGCCAAAGATCTACTTGCTATAATTGTGGACTTGTGTTAATTCATAACGGCTGTAACAAACACAAACTGTGTCAATTCATTTTGGTTTGATTGATGCATGTCTTAAGCTAGCACGATTGCCTATTTTGAGTTAGATTGATATCGAAAGTAGATTTGATACTGCGCTATTGGTTTTGATTTTCAAAAAAGATTTTGTCTCTGTTGAATTCGTATGAGAAAACTCGGCTAATAGTTCGTTTTTGAAATTGATTCAAGTAATGATTTCATTGAATATCAATCAATTCTGTCTGCCCCCAATTAGCGATGAAAAACATTGGGCGAGTCCCACAGATCCTGTTATCAACCGATTGATTCCATTATGATTTCGTTTGTGATAATTTACATACGAGTTTTGATTTGATTCGCTAATAGCATGGATTGTTTGTTTATGTTTAATATAGTGTTGTCAATTTGAGAAAACGATCCTATTGATTTTGTTTGGACTCGAAGTGATTTTGTTAATGGCTAGAGCAACATAAACTATTGGTTTTGATTTCAATTGGTCCATGAAACGATTTCATTGTTGTTATCCAATATGATTATGTTAACCCGAATTGGTGATAACGAATTAAACAGAGTGTATCCATATCTTTTATCATTTGGTTGAATACGATTTGGCTTGTTCAAGTTGCATACAAGTGTCGATTTGAATGATGCTTTTAGCAATCAAATATTTTTAAATAGTTTGAATATGTTTTTTAAGATTCGAATTGATTTTTAATACGATTCTGTGTTTGATTTAGACCAGCTACAGAATCGCAAGATTCTGTAGCTAGTCTTTAGAATTAGATTTTTATCAATATTATCAACAAAATATCCTCTTAACTTGTCCATTTTTGTCCTCTTTCAGGTACATTCGACTTGCAATAATCAATTGGGCATGCTATGGCAGTCTAGGAGATATTTGTGTGATATAGTTTTTATTTTAGGTTGTTAGTTTAGTCAGACTTGGGATATTTTCCCAGATTTGTGTAAACAGTTTTGATAACTTCCATAGGGATATTTTACCCTGTGCGAGGTCTTTAAATACTTGTTATTTTTGTAATAAGCATCATCATCCTCATTGTGGGAGAACCAGACTATGGATTTATGATACATACTGAGATGAAATTTGGTGTCTTGTAACAGCTTTCGCTTTCAATATATCAAACTTTTGTTTCTAGTTTTATTCATATCATTTTGCAGTCGATTATAGACTACTTTAGCTATTGTAATCTATTGCAAGTTGATGTGACTTGATTAATGTGTAATCTATATTTGATTTCTCTCTTACATAAGAATACAACAATTAATTTGTTTCAGTTAATGAATCACAGATTTCTCTTCTTCGTTAATTGGATCATTTTGTACAAATCCTTGCACGCAGATTTATCTAAATGTTATGATTAGTAAATCATAAGATTGCTGTAAATTTTTATGTCTTGGTTGTCCTATAATTATATTCGAAGAGCACAACAGCTTTCCGTTTACGAGAAGCTCATGGAGAATCTGGTGCAGGTTTCCTCCCTCCAAACAGCTAAATCGACCATCATACACAGGACAAACCTGAAGCGTTACTTCAGGTCAGTTTGTTATATTTTGTTTAATAGTTAATTAGTTAGTATAATATAAGTAGCTTAGATAAATATATTAGTTTAGATACATAGTTAGAATTATTTTTTTAATTGCTAAGCTTAGATAGTTTTTCAGTTTATTTCCTTTTCATAAAACTATAAAAAATAAAAAATAAACAATGGTTTCGTTGTCTTAGGACAGATTACAAATGATTTTTGCAGGTTTTAATTCAAATCTGTAATTTGTAAAAATTGTATATGTGTAACTAGATTTGATTCTATTGATAATTAAACATTTACTTTTATAGGATTATAGTTGTATGATTTAGGTAATATATTGCATATTTGTAGTTTAGATTTGTTTATTAGTTAGTTTTAGTTATTGTTTTTATTTAGATTAGTTTATTAGTTTAGTTTTTATTTGTTTTCCTAGGACTTAGATCGGTTAACGGAGCCGCTAAACCTGTCAGGGTGGGTTATCCCAAATGGCTTGGGTTATTTAGACAACCCCGGAGCAGATCCACTCTTGCAGTTGATAGACAGTCAATTATGCCCGTCAACAAATGACGCTAGAAGGAGGGCCTGAAACTAATTAATGGCACGAGGCGGTCGTAAGACTCCTCCACCACCTAATCGCTCACCTATAGTGACAAGAATTCATTCGAATGATAACATTCCCCCTCAAATAGCAACCACATCAACCGACGATCCACGGGTCACAGTTGAACCAGTAACCCCGAATCCTATAGGTGGTGACATACAAGAGATTGTCTGTCAATCTCTCATAAGAACTCATAGTGCCTTAGCCCATTTGAGGCAACCAAACCATCCGTTCGACCAACCTTTATATTTCTCTGATATTAGGGAACAACTCGTAGGCATTAACCTCACTGTAAACTCTACAGATCCAATCCTCACCCCTACTGCAGGAGGATCTAGAATACCTCCTTCACCACCTCCATCATCTCCTTCTTCTTCCAGAGGAGATTCTTCTGACGAAGGCAGTTCCCCTTCTCAGCCTTCCACACCCACTACACCAATGGCCAACTGGAACAATCCTGCTAGACCTTGGCTCGATCAGGATGTCGTAGCTGTAACTGGAGCTCAACATCCCTTGCCTAAACATCCGGAGAAATGGTTCCCCAAGTTTGACCCTGATTCAAAACAGATTGTTGAAGATCACATTAAAATTTTTATGTTAGCCATAAGACTCCGCAATGTCGAGCATGAAGACGTAGTCTGTAGATTGTTCCCCTATACTTTCGAGGGAAATGCATCTACATGGTACTTTTCCCAACAAACCCGTACCATTGTGTCTTGGGAAAAGTTTGAGTCATGCTTTTTGGAAAAATTCAGAGACGATAAGCCTCCGGAAGTCCTAGTCATGGATCTTTCTAACTTAAGAATGAACCCAAAAGAAAAAGTTAAAGACTTTAATCAAAGATTATTAACTCTTAAGAACCGAATCCCCGCAGATTCCATGCCCGTCGAGAATCTCATAATAGCATTCTACACTAAAGCTTTGCATCAAAGTATAGCTATTTGGGTTAAACGATCTAAGAAAGCCACGTTGTTAGAAGCCTTCGAGGAGGCCAGCCAGATTGAAAAAGACATACTTAGTCTTAAAGACTCTACTAGCAATGAAACAGAGACTAGTTATTCTTCCAAAAAGAATATCGAAATCCTCCCTAGACCTACTTAAAGTAAAACACAACCTAAAATCTCTGATTTAGAAAAATTAACTAAAGTTGTTCAAAAACTGTCAAATCAAGTTATAGACTTGAAAAGGATGACCAAAGAAGCTTCCTCAAGCAAAGGGCCTTACAAACCCCCGTTCCAAAATCCTTTTCCTACCAACCGACCTAATCCAACCACCGAAGGCCTTAATCTAGAAAGTCTGCAATGCACCCTTCAAACGACTCTAGAAGCCCAAGATAACTTGATGCCTCCTGAGATCCCTGAGGAGGAAGTTGAACAAGAGACAGTTCAAGAAGAGGAGTCTTCTCTGAATATTTTTGGACACTTCTCGGATAGCATCTTTCAAGCTAACTTCGAGACAGTACATCCCTATAATACCAGGAGTAAGACAGCAAACAAACCTTCTGCCGAAAACACTACAACTTCACCTCCAAAGCAATCTAAACCAATTGAGACTAAACAGAATCATGTGAACCCCAAATTAGACTATGATGTAGTTGAAGATCTTAAAAAGTTGAGAGCTAACTTTTTTTTTATGAGTTATTGAAATTTCCATTTTTGCTACAAAAAATGTTATAGAATATCTCAGAGAATGGAAAAAATGGTAATTCAAATGGTAACAAGGTTGTGCAGAACAAAGTTCCTCAGAAGAATTCCACTAAAAACAATTTTGATCCTCAAGATAAAGGAAGCCTTCCTGTAAATAATGTAAATAATGTAAATAATGTAGATAAAGTAACTTTAGAAACTGTGAGTAAAAAGCCACAAACTACCACCCTTAGCACTCGCAAAAATGTACCTCCATTTTTGTTAACATTCGAAATATTTAATAGAAACGTGCACAATTGTATGGTAGACTCAGGAGCGTCATCCAATGTGATGCCATGGTCTGTATGCCAAAAGATTAACGCAAAAGTTGAACCCACCACCTTAAAAATCATACAACTTGATCTGACCAATGTTAAAGTTATAGGCGAACTAAAGAATGTGCTTATAAGATTATCATCTAACCCCAAGGTTCATCAAGTTATTGATATTATTGTTGTGGATATTCCAGAAGTGTATGGTCTGTTTTTAAGCAGGGACTGGTCGGAGCAGCTACACGGTTATTTCGCGACAGATTGGTCTCATCTATGGCTTCCAGAGAATGGCAAGCCCAACAAGATCAAGGTAAATCGTGAACGCTACCTTAAGTTCACAGTCATGGATTTGAACGATCCCAACAAACCATTTACACCTTCTCCAGATTCACCCGAAGTACAAGGGATGGATACCTTTCTTGGTAATTTCATGGCCAAAGCTTCAGCTATCACCAATCCAGAACATCAGTCCGAGATTGTAGCATATGTGCAGCCAACAGCTTCTACGCAACAGTCTCATGTATCCGATGGAAAGCAAATTTGGTCTCTTTATTTTGACGGGTCAAAGTCCAAAGAAGGAGCTGGAGCAGGCTGCATTATTATCGATCCGGCAGGTAAAAAAACATTGATCGCATGTAGGATAGAATTTGAATGTACTAATAACACTGCAGAATATGAGGCTTTATTGCAAGGTCTCAGAAAAACTTTAGATATGAACATTCAAAACTTGGCTGTCTTTGGCGACTCTGAAATAGTGGTTAGACAGGTAAGAGATTCTATCCACTGTCTGTCTCCGCATCTTAAAAGCTACCAATCCGAGGTATGGAATTTAATGAATAAGTTTGTTGCTTTCAATATAAATTCTATTCCTAGATTGAATAACTCTGAAGCAGATCTATTAGCTAATGTAGCTTCTAAACTCTTTCATGCAGAAGGCTTGTCCCCGGATGCATTCTCCATCGAACTACTATTCAGGCCATCCGTTCCCGACAACATCACGAACTGGAGGGTCTTCGACGACGATCAGCAGATTATTAACTTTCTACACATGGAAGAAACTTTTCAAGGCGTAGTGATAGATGAACACACACACGACGACAATTTGCATGATTTCACGGTAATACCATATCTGAGAACTCTTGAATCTTCATTGGACATGGTAAACTCGATCCCTAAATCTATAGTTAGATTAGAGAATTTTTATGATCTTCAAGATAAATTTAAAAAGTCGGTCAATTGTAAAACTAATAGTTCCTCATTATCATACGAAAAAGTAAACTTAGGAACTAAGGACAACCCGCAGTACATTAATCTAGGGGTAGGATGTTATGAACAAGAAAAAGTTTCATTTATTAAATTTTTCAAAGAATTTAAAGATGTCTTTGCATGGACATATGATGACCTTAAAACTTTCGACCCTAACATCATACAGCATGTTATTCCTATGAAACCCCAAACCTTACCCTTCCAACAAAAATTGAGAAAAATGCACCCTACACTTGAACCGACCGTTAAAAAAGAATTGAATAAGCTCCTAAATGCTAAGATAATTTTTCCAGTTAGGCACACTCAATGGGTTTCTAACCTTGTCCCTGTCCAGAAGAAAAGTGGGGAAATCCAACTCTGCGTCGATTTCCGAAACCTTAATAGAGCATCTGATAAAGACAACTATCCTGTCCCACCCATGGAACAGATCCTTCAACAGGTATCTGGTTCTGAGAGGTTATCCTTGCTGGATGGTTTCTCAGGGTACAACCAAGTCCTGATGTCTCCTCCAGACCAACTTAAAACTACCTTCCGTACCCTGTGGGGCACCTATTCTTATAGAAAAATGCCCTTTGGATTGATTAATGCCAGTGCCACTTTCCAGAGAGTGATGGACATCGCTTTCCGAGGCCTAATCAATCAATCCATCGTAGTTTACTTAGATGATGTTACTGTATTCTCTAAAAACAAAACCGATCATCTAGCTCATTTACGAGCTGTTCTATAATGATGTCGTAAACACGGCATCTCCTTAAATCCTAAAAAATTCATTTTCGCAGTAGAACAGGGTAAACTCTTGGGATTTATTGTTTCAAGCGAAGGAATTATTATCGACCCCAAAAGGACTCAAGTCATCGTGAAACTTCCCCCTCCTACATCCAAAAAATCTATGCAGTCTTTCTTAGGCTAGATTAATTTCGTGAGGAGATTCGTCCCCAGTTTCTCTGAAATGGTCAGGCCTTTACAAAGTTTAATTAAGAAAGACACCCATTATCACTAGGGACCCCTAGAGAATCAATATTTTAATGCAATAAAGAAGGCCATAATAGACGCTCTGTCTCTCACAAGCCCCAACTTTTCTCAAGACTTTACACTCTACACTTTTGCTTCTGACCGTTCCTATGTCGTCGTCCTCACTCAAAAGAACGCCGAAAACAATGAAGTACCCATCGCCTTTATAAGCTCTGCTTTCAAAGGTGTTGAACTTAATTACCCAGTGGTATATCATCAAGCCTACATTGTTTTCAAATCAGTCAAGCATTTCTGATCCTATCTTTTGAAGTCAAGGACAAAAGTCATTGTCCCCTACCCAGCCGTCAGGAACCTGTTAGTGTAGAAGGAACTAGGTGAAAAGAGGGCCAACTGGGTCACCTCCTTGCAGGAGTACGACTTAGAAATTACCCTAGCTCAAATAGTGAGAGGCCAAGGGTTATGCAAGTTAGTCACTAATTCAGCAGTAGGACAGCAAGAAGAAAGCGATACGTCAAACCTAGGACAGCATAATCAAAATGCAATCTGTTGCGCACAAAACTCTGTCAGTCCATGGTATAACGATATAAGATTCTATCTTGAACATGGGTCAGCCCCCCATCACCTGGATCCCACTAAAAGAAGAGCATTGAGATTAAAGTCTGCCTCCTTTCATCTGGTAAATGGTATCCTGTTTCGTCAAAGTTTTGACGACGTACTGATGCGTTGTCTTGAGAAAGACGAAGCAGAAAAAGTCTTGCTAGAGTTGCATGCAGGAGAAGCTGGCAGTCATTTTGGTGGTGACACCACTACTCATGAGGTTTTAAGAGCCAGTTATTATTGGCCCATGATTTTTAGAGATTCCCATGCTTTGTGTCGCAAGTGTATTATTTGTCAGAAAGCATCAGGGCGGTTACAAAAACCATCCTTTCCTTTGCAGCATGTTTCAGTAGACTTTCCTTTTCAGCAGTGGGGCATTGATATCATAGGTCCAATCAACCCCCTATCCTCACAATAGCATATGTTCATCATAACAGCCACAGATTACTTTACTCGGTGGTATGAAGCTGCTGTGTTAAGAACTATCAACACCAGTGAGGTAATTGCCTTTCTAAATGCGAATATTATTACTCGTTTTGGTATCCCTGACTGTTTAATATTCAATAATGCTTCTTACTTTTCCTCTCTTAAGATGAGCGAGTTCTCTTTAGAAAAAGGAATCAAGCTAAAGTATTCTGCTAACTATTACCCCCAAGGCAATGGATTGGCAGAATCAACAAACAAGAACTTGATTAAAATCATCAAGAGAACGGTGGCTGAAAATCACAAAAATTGGCACAATGCACTGTTGAACGCACTGTGGGCTGATAGGGTAACACCAAAAGCTATTGTAGGTAACTCCCCCTTTTTTCTCGTTTATGGCAGAGAAGCAATTCTGCCACCTCACATTCTTCTTCCTTCACTATGGTTGTCGCAAAAAATATAAGAAGAAGATTGTCCCCCTTTAGAAAACCTAATTAATGCTTTGATGAAGCTAGAAGAGGTAAGAGCCCAAGCTGAACATAATTTAGATCAACATTAACTATTGGTTAAAAGCTGGTTCGATTCTAACTCTGCTTCTGATAGGAATTTCGAA
>JASDQU010501102.1:87627-104021 GCA_032191745.1 Picea mariana | reverse complement strand
ATATAATGAATCGAGTTTTTGTTTTCGATTAGCTCTGTCCATTATTCGAAATGACTCTTTCGTAGTTCGATTATCAAAAACAGTTATGCTATGAATCCTGTACAGTACATTTATTTTACTAAAATTAAATGTACATATGATTTGGTTATGCGATTTTTTGTGCCCAGTTTAGTACAAGAAATTCATTGATTTTGATTCGGTTTGGTTTGTTTGTGAATCAATTCTGTTTGATAGTTGATTTGGTATGATTTTAATTAGTTTTGTTCGCTCCTAAGAAACTCAAAACGACTCTGTTCTGTATTTAATTAGTATTCTCGATTGGATTTTAATTATCTTTGACCCATGCTAAAGATCTACTTGCTATAATCGTGGACTTGTGTTAATTCATAACGGCTGTAACAAACACAAACTGTGTCGATTCGTTTTGGTTTGATTGATGCATGTCTTGAGTTAGCACGATTGCCTATTTTGAGTTAGATTGATATCGAAAGTAGATTTGATATTGTGCTATTGGTTTTGATTTTCAAAAAAGATTTTGGTGTTGTTGAATTCGTATGAGAAAACTCGGCTAATAGTTCATTTTTGAAATCGATTCAAGTAATGATTTCATTGAATATCAATTGATTCTGTTTGCCCCAAATTGGTGATGACAAACATTAGGCGAGTCCCACAGATCCTATTATCAACTGATTAATTCCATTATGATTTCGTTTGTGATAATTTACATACCAGTTTTGATTTGATTCGCTAATAGCATGGATCGTTTGTTTATGTTTAATATAGTGCTGTCAATTTGAGAAAACGGTCCTGTTGATTTCGTTTGGACTCAAAGTGATTTTGTTAATGGCCGAAGAAACATAAACTATTGGTTTTGATTTAATTGGTCCATGAAATGATTTCATTGCTATTATCCAATACGATTCTGTTAACCCGAATTGGTGATAACGAATTAAACAGAGTGTATCCATCTCTATTATCATTTGGTTGAATACAATTTGGTTTGTTCAAGTTGCATACAAGTTGTCGATTTGAATGATGCTTTTAGCAATCAAATATTTTTAAATAGTTTGAATATGTTTTTTAAAATTTGAATTGATTTTTAATACGATTCTGTGTTTGATTTAGACCAGCTACAGAATCGCAAGATTCTTTAGCTAGTCTTTAGAATTAGATTTTTATCAATTTTATCAACAAAATATCCTCTTAACTTGTCCATTTTTGTCCTCCTTCAGGTACATTCGAATTGAAATAATCAATTGGGCATGCTATGGCAGTCTAGGAGATATTTGTGTGATATAGTTTTTATTTTAGGTTGTTAGTTTAGTCAGACTTGGGATATTTTCCCAGATTTGTGTAAACAGTTTTGATAACTTCCATAGGGATATTTTACCCTGTGGGAGGTCTTTAAATACTTGTTGTTTTTGTAATAAGCATCATCATCCTCACTATGGGAGAACCAGACTATGGATTTATGATACAGACTGAGATGAAAGTTGGTGTCTTGTAACAACTTTCGCTTTCAATATATCAAACTTTTGTTTCTAGTTTTATTCATATCATTTTGCAATCGATTATAGACTACTTTAGCTATTGTAATCTATTGCAGGTTGATGTGACTTGATTAATGTGTAATCTATATTTGATTTCTCTCTTACATAAGAATACAACAATTAATTTGTTTCAGTTAATGAATCACAGATTTCTCTTCTTCGTTAATTGGATCATTTTGTATAAATCCTTGCACGCAGATTTATCTAAATGTTATGATTAGTAAATCATAAGATTGCTGTAAATTTTTATGTCTTGGTTGTCCTGTAATTATATTCGAAGAGCACAGCAGCTTTCCGTTTACGAGAAGCTCATGGAGAATCTGGTGCGGGTTTCCTCCCTCCAAACAGCTAAATTGACCATCATACAAAGGACAAACCTGAAGCGTTACTTCAGGTCAGTTTGTTATATTTTGTTTAATAGTTAATTAGTTAGTATAATATAAGTAGCTTAGATAAATATATTCGTTTAGATACATAGTTAGAATTATTTTTTTAATTGCTTAGCTTAGATAGTTTTTCAGTTTATTTCCTTTTCATAAAACTATAAAAAATAAAAAATAAACAATGGTTTCGTTGTCTTAGGACAGATTACAAATGATTTTTGCAGGTTTTAATTCAAATCTGTAATTTGTAAAAATTGTATATTTGTAACTAGATTTGATTCTATTGATAATTAAACATTTACTTTTATAGGATTATAGTTGTATGATTTAGGTAATATATTGCATATTTGTAGTTTAGATTTGTTTATTAGTTAGTTTTAGTTATTGTTTTTATTTAGATTAGTTTATTAGTTTAGCTTTTATTTGTTTTCCTAGGACTTAGATCAGCCAACGGAGCCGCTAAACCCATCAGGGTGGGTTATCCCAAATGGCTTGGGTTATTTAGACAACCTCGGAGCGGATCCACTCTTGCAGTTGACGGATGGTCAATTATGCCCGTCAACAGATTCCCGATCTTTGCTATCATCGGGGCTGAATCTTCTCTTTCTTCTTCAATATTCATGTCGACTTCCTCCTCTCTTACGTATACACCTTCTCCTTCTTGTCCAAATTCCTAGGGACTTATTTCTCTCTGCGCTTCTCTCTCACTTAGTATTTGACTGGCCACTCTTTCTTTTCTTCTCATCTTCCACAACTCTTCCATCTGTCTTTCCTCTCCTTCTCCTAGTCTGACCTCTTTCCTCAACTTATCAGACTTTCTTGCTACTTTCTTGATCTTTTCGTGCCCCCACTTCTCAACTATGGAGGTTCTCTCATCTCTTGATTCCATTTCTTATTATCCCCCCCCACGTTTGTCAAAGAACCCTTCCCTTCTCTCAGGCCATGANTGTGTATTTCTTGAAAATCGCCTCTTCTCACAAAAAATATTGGTGGTTCTCAGCTGCAAACTCGATAATGTATCCTTCTGATGTGGTATTGACCCAGAAATCAATCGCTCACGTGACTGGAGAATCCAGCTGATGAAATGCTGCAATATCTTATGTGTCCCAAGTATAGATCCTCTTGACTTGTTCTTGGAACTCTGGAGCTTCTTGGAGCCTTTTTATCCAATGGAAAATTTCTTTTGGGAACTTAACCCAGAATATCTTGTACTGGACGCTCGATCTTTCTGAGTAAAAGACTGCTTCACTAGTATCTTCTACAGATTTTCCCTTTAGCTCCGCTTCTTTCCATATGAAGGCATCACAAATTCTTTCCCACCATTGGTCAATATTAGATCTGTGAATCTGCAAAAGCATCCTCCCTACAGGTTCCTTTTTTACGCAGGTCCTGACAACGAAACCATTTTTTTGGCGCAAGTTTGATTAGACTAGGGTCCTTCTCAGGTTACCAACAAAAGGTATCGAGTAGTCTAGAGCACTAGCATTTTCATATCCTCCGAAGAGAAGAAGTCTCATGTGAAGTGTTGCTGAGAAAAATAGATAGGGAAGCGTAAGGAAAATACTTAGGAGGATTCACAGAACCTTCAGGATTCATCCTGATCTTGTGCAAGACATCTAACTATCAAACAAATATGAACCTCATGTGTGTAAGAATAAAACCTATTGATGTTGTAGAAAAACATTTAAACACAGAACCATCATGAGGAAATTATAAACCATAAATAAGTACCGTAATGCATGAGTAAAACACAATAAGACACAACATATTTTGAAAATTTAGATCCTTCTTCGTATTATCTTTGGAATATTCCTTCATTTACAAGCTCAGAAACATGCAGTAGTGCTCTATTACAAACTCTTGGCTCTGGAATCATGTCATGGAGCTCTACTCTCAAAAGGGGTATAGATTACATTACAAAATCATAACTTTTCTTGACTCAACTGACAACAACCCTGTAGAGAGGGGAAGATCATACTGAACATAATCATAATTTGATCAACCAATAAAAACAACTGAACGACTCGACAGCGAACCCTTTTACAATTTATGTTCATCCCTATATATAATCTAGGCTGTGTCTTATGTCTCAGCTTGCATGCTTTCTTATTCTGTTGCAACTGCTTTTGATTAGCTGGCGTTGCACTGTCCTTTTCGCAACTGATTTTTGTTTCTCTTTCTTGCTCTGTTGTCCAACTTCTTCTGAAGCTTGTGCAACTTGTACTAGGCCAAAACTTGTGCAATTCCTTATCCCAAAAACAAAGGGCCCAAAAAGGTCACGTGGACCATTGGATTTGGAGTTGTGATTGTGGATCATCCATGTGGTTGATGACATGGCTTATGCCATGTGGCAGGGGTGTCATGTGGGGACATGTGTCACCCAGATTTGGTACCTTTTGGACCCCAATTTGTTCATTTTTTAGTGACACATGTCACACGTGCCACAGGTCCATGTCACCCTGGATGATGTCAGCGTGTCATGTCATCTCCGGGAGTATGTGACTCTAGGGGTTTCCAGGTTTCTACCGATGAAAATTGTTGAAGCCCGAAGTTGCGAAGGCGTGAATACCGTCGATATGAGTTTGTCAATATNCCAACAGAGAGAGAACGAGGTAAGCAGTTCAGAGGATTGTCACTCCTGGGAAGTGTTAGACTTAGGAATGGAATTATCTAGAAGCCCCAAAGCGCCAAATTTATGAATTGTGTGAGGATTGTTCATCCCAATGCTTTATTAAGTCCTAGCTGTCAGATTAAGCTAGTGGAAGGATAGAATAAGCGGAGGCATTAACCGATGGTAAGCGGTCATCATCACTTTATGACTGCTTTGGCAGGTATAACTCCATAGGAGTTGAGAAACTCGAGAGTTGAAATGTCCCAAAGTAGTGAATTCATGCAGTCCGTTGATCTAAGACCCTTTGGTAGTTCTCGTGACCATTCGATTTAACAGTGGAAGGGTAGGGTAAGATCTTCAGCGAGTATCACTCCGGGGGAGTTGAGCAACTTGGCAGTTGTAATGTACCGAAGTCCCAGAGTGTCGAAGTCCCTAATTGATTAAGGTCGTCCTTCTCAACATTATATTAAGTCATGACCCTCGATCTTGTTGAAGCCTCCAAATGAGTCGGGATCGTCGAATCGACGGGAGATCAAATATCAACCGTTTGATCTACCAGTGGAGTGAATATAAGTACTTCAGAGAAAGTTTACTTCGGGAGAAAATAGAATTTGACAATGGAAAATAGCCGAAGGCTGAAGTCCGGAGGACTTGGTCCTAGTGTCAGTCTCATGATAAGGTAAAGGGGTTGATTAGAGGTGCGAAGGGCCTAGAAGTGAACAAGATCGTGGACATTATGTTCGAACAAGCTCCTATGTCGAAGAATATAGAGGAAGGAACTAAAGAGTTAATAAGCCCATGGTTTAGAGCCATGGTCACAAGAAAAGTGGATTGAAGGAAGCGCATGTGCATAATTTGGATTTTGTAGCAGTTTGAAGGGGCTATGGTATGATTCGACAAGATCTTGTTGCAAGACAAGAGAAAATGGATTGAAAGTGATTTTTTTCAGGAAGCCTAACTTGCATCTTTGATATATGATTGGGGAAAGAGTATAATCATTGGAAAGATGATTCAGAGGATTTAGAGGAAAATAAAAGGGGATTGTTATAATATGAAGATCGATATAATTTAAAGGACAATTTTGTATAATATGTATAATTCTAACGAGATGATTTCTTGCAGGTTTGTCAGGATTAGAGGTATAATCAGATCAATTCAAGAACAGGATAAGATATTATAGTTATGGAAGCATGACAAATCTTCCAGAAGTTGGATGAGGTACTACAAAAGAAAGAATCCTCACATAGGATATGAATCTAGCGGGTTAAAAATGTCATCGAAGGGAATATAATGAAAAAAGTAAGGCTCCATATCCTTGAAGGTAGAAGTGTGTAGACATTTGCAAACATTAAGTGTGAAAGAAATCCACTTCTGATATCAGAGTTTATAGTGGAAGCATGATGCCAATGCAGAGGATTAGGAATGCTCTCTCACTTGAAAAAAATGTCACTGAGTGAAATGGACTTCCATTGGGGAATGGTATTAAGTGTGAAAGGTATGGTTTCACAAGGAAAGGTTAATGAAGCAACCTAATGGAAAACTGAGTAATTGTATTTGATTCAAGAATTTTTTAGTATAGTGATGGAATGTTTGAGTTACTTCATTCCAGGGTGCTGGGATGTTTCATAAAGGTAAAGTTGGATATGACTTCCTAGGAGAGGTTGCTGAAAATAGAACACATTGGTTGGATTGCAGAATGGCCAAGTGGAACTTGGCTGGAAAGTGTTCAGACCAGGGAACCATAGTGCAGATGAGAATAATGGGAGCACACAAGGTAGCAAGGATCTGAAGGATTTCAAGGACAACCAACTACAACATAAATAGATAAATGAAAAAGTGATTTAAAACATAAATGCACTAGAATGCATGAGGCATACAATGAATTTAAAATGCATATGCATTAGTAGGCATGTTGATAGTAAATGCTTGGTGCATATGGATGTGTAATTGCACATGCTTGGATATGCATATAACATGCTTGTGAACTTAGAATAGTCTGTTATTATGAAATAATGTTTTAATATGACTAATGATGGATTATGAATTCAAGAAAAATGATATAGCAGGGTTAAGGATGAGGATGTTGTTGTTGTTTATGATTTCCATCTATGTGAAGACCCATGAGGGTGGCAAGAATGGTGATCAAAATGATGAAGGAGGAAGTTTTTGAGCTTCTACAAATATTAGTTGGTCAAATAGAAATAAGTAGGTTGATAACAACTAGGCAGGTATGCATTCAGTTTATGTTGATGCATACATGTTGAAGGGGATTGAGGTAAGAATTCCCCCAGTTAATTTTCAATATTTAAATTGATATGTAATGGCCAAAGTCCTAGAGTATGTAAATGTTGTTGATGCTAGAATTCATTTAGATAAAATGTTGGTTGCATATTATGTTATGATTGGTTATGGGATCATAACCGGATTAATTCAGGAGACATAATCCTTCTATAACAATGAATATCCATAGAGCTAGTCATGTGTGATACCATAATATGGTTGGATATGGAAGGGCTATAGCACTATGTGAGTGCTCAATGGTATCTACTATATATTTGATATTTGGATTGCAACCTATTTGCTGATACTAAAGATAACTTAAGGATTATATTCTTGGTGTTGTGTTTGGGTCGAAAAGGAAGGTATAAAAATAGTTAGGCAAGCAGTAGGAAGTGTGTGGATGATGTGTTGAGTCATTGACCAGACCTTCCAACTCATCGTGGTGAAATGCATGACATAATTATGTGGTATTATGTAGCCAATGCATGGATGCATTGTGTAGATGTGGCCATGGGTATTGGCACATTATTTAGTAAGTAATTGTTGTTGTTACAATTCCAAGATCTGTTTTGTGGTATGGAAAATACGTAATGATGGATAGATGCATTATATTTAATATGAATACTAGCTTAATGTGATTGGATTGTTGTTGTTACAATTCCACGATCAGTTTTTAGAGCTATTAAAAATATTACAAGTGATATTGTAAGAATCATTGAGTGCATTTTGGGTGAATGCATGTATATATTATATAACATATAAATGATTATGCTAACAGATGAAATGATATGAGTATTTCTAACTCATGAAGTTGAAAACACTTTAGGAACTATTAGATTTACAACAAGAAAGTTGTGAGTTAAAAAAGCTACATAATGATAAATTACAAGAAATCTATGTTGAGGGGACAGAGTGATAAAAATATTTCTGGATAGAAGAAAGAAAATATTGGTTGATAATACATGCATATGTAATGATGAGATCATTCCAATTGATAGTTGGATCGATGGAAGTAAATGAATTGTAGTAGCAAACAATTATGAGATCACTTGTTTCCATGAAAAAAAAATAATATATATATATAGCTTGTACCTGAGATATTGACAATTTGTTTGGTTGAGGAATGTTGAAATTGCATGAAGAAAGGGTCTTGAATATGGTAGTGTTGGAAGTCCTTAAATAATACCAGTGCCTATTGCTACAAGAGACAAATTATTATGAGCTAAAGCTCATGTCTGGAAGTTTTGTTTTTCCTATATGAAACAGTTTTGGGAATTATAATTTAATTACTGACAAATTGTTTTGGCTTAATGTAAATCAAGGAAATTGCAGGTAGGATGGTCTTGAATATGGAAGGGATGTAAGCCCATAATGAAGACTGATATCTATAGTTGCAGTGCCAAACATTATGAGCAGAAAGCTCATGCTTGGAAAATTTTGTCTTCCTGTATAAACATATTTAAAATTTATGATTGAAATTGTTATAAAAATATCTCATGATGACTGTATTTTTTTTAATACGGATTAGATGTTGGCTATTGAATTTGTAAGGTCACGAAAAATAACACCAGAAGGAAATCAAGTTCAATGATGAAGGCGTGGAATGAAGAAAGTCCAGTGGACTTGTTGCAGCTAGAGTTCTTGAAGGCGCAACTCTGAAACTTCCCGGTCGAGTGCACTGGATCCCTAGAGAGAAGTGGAACATCCTAAGGGAATACATGGTAGAGAAAGGGGTTTATTTCTTTGGGTTGTGCAAGGTTGATAGGGAAGGAGAGCTTCTAGGTTGGAACTACTACCAGAAATACAAATTATAAAGATCATTATACATGTTTTGGGTCAGAATACATGTGTATACATGTTTAATTTTAGGCCAGAGTGCTTATGTATATAAGATTTGGATGTAATGCTTGTGTGGATTAAGGCCAAAGAACCTAGATTTGTAATTGTAATAACATTGGAATGTTGTTTTGCACTGAGGACAGTGCCAAAATAAGGGGAGGGGGGTGTAACATCCCAATTTTAACCCTTATGAACTATAATGTATTATGTAATTGTGACTTAGGTTGGTGATCTAGTAAAGTCGAAAAGGGGCCAGAGTGCCTAGGAAATGTAATACTTCATATACGTTGATAAAATACATCATTGGCTGCAATACGGACAAGGAAAAAAGATATAGGGGGCTATAATTCCATGAGAGAAGGGGGATTGAGGGGCTAAGTCTTTTCATTTATTATCTTATTGAACCATAATTGATTTTATGGAGAAAACGTGTTACATGAGCTTCTTGGGAGAGAGGACATGTGGCTCTTGTCTTCATGTAATTATTTAAACATCCATTGGGGGCTATTTTGGGATCATTCTTCCCCTGGTTCTTCTTCTTCACCTTGATCTCTTGTTCTCCTTTCCTCTTTAGTACTCTCTCTCTGACTATTTAATGTTCTCTTAGGTTGAGCATGGAAATGAATGGCAGGAAGAGGAGATTCATTGATGAATGGCTATAATAATTTATTGATCATTCTAGGAGGGAATGGATGCTTGTGTGCATGAGCTTGATGGCAGTTCGAATAGAACTGTCCATGGCTGAGAATCCTTGGAGTTTCCATTAGGGATATTTCCTAACCAGTAGCACTAGGACCATGGAGAGAAATGGAACAACCTCAGGGAATACATGGTAGAGAAAGGTGTTCACTTCTTTGGGTTGTGCAGGTTGAAGGGGAAAGAGAGATGGATATTTGGATTTGTTGTGTGGTTATAAAACTTGAGAGCTAGTTAGCCAAATATCATGTGTTTAGACTTGGGATAGGACCCGTCCTTGTGGATTCATATCCCTGGCTCGGGGGTGACCTGTTGTTGAGAGAAAAAGAACAACATTATCTATGGTTGGGAGGAACGTCCTTGGTCTGTAGCCAGTTGGTGAAAATTTACTTGCAAAGATAAGTTCTCTTTGTGTTTTCTATGTAATGTTTATTTCCATCGCGTATTTAATTATCTCTGAAATATGTCTTTAGAATATGCATGCTTGTTGGATATTGTTGAACATGTCATTTAGTTCCTTTGTTTGTATGCACCTTTATTAATTTGAAAGGTATCTGTAAGAGAAAGAAGTCTGAGAGCAGGCTTGAAGTAGCATAGCCCGGCCTGTGGGTGGTGTTGGCACAACGGTAGACCCAGGGTTCATCTCTAACAGCGCACCAACAAGCCCTAACTACTGGCCCTTTTGGCAACACCTGCAAAGCAGATGCAGTCTCACCCGAAGTAGTAATAGGGGGTTGTAGGACACAAGTGTCTACAACCACGGGAAATGCAAAGTGGATCCAAACTAATCACACACATCAATCTAGTTATTCCCTACCACTCTTAAGCTTGCCTCACAAGTTATATCTCAGATCTAACACAACAATGCAATGGCAGCATATCAATGACAAAGAACACAACATCAATCACACATAATAATAAGATATACGTGGTCCACCCTCTCCCTAGGGCTACGTCCACAGAACTACATTTATTGATATATTAAGATGGAAACATACAGTTCTATCTGCGCACTTAGCTTGTAGATATTTATTTTTCTCTCTCCTCTCTATCTCCCCTCCCTACGCACCCAGCTGCAAGGTTGATCTTCACACACAGCTAAAGATATTACAATACCAGAATGCTCTCACACACAACACTTCTCTCACTCACACAACAGTAATCACTCAACAACAACAATAATGATGAAATCAGAGTGAACCTTTCGTCACTCCTCTTGATCTTTATTTATACATTACAATGACTTTCAGACAACCTTAGGCTGAAACCTAGGTGTAAACACCCTAAATACCAAAACCCTAGGTGTCTAAAACCCTAAATACCAAAACCCTAGGTAAACTTGACCCGTATTTTGAGGGCTTCGCCGGCTTGTCTTTCCTTCTTTCCCATGAGGTGCTCCAAAGCATTCGTTGGTGGATTTTTCTGCTTGCTAAGTTATCCATGATCCATATTCCTTGTTGATCTATTCTCCTCGATATTCTCATCTAAAGATGCATTTTCCCTTACTTCGCTCCTTCTTTTCTACTTCTTTGACCACTTCGACCCATTCTTAGTTAGTGTGTCTTTCGCACAGTTCGTACTTCACCTTTCTTTTTCCTTGTTATTTTCTTTCTTCCTTAATCCATAACCAAGGGCCAACAGGACCCCAACACTGACCTGTGACTCATCCCAAGACACTGCATGACTAGACATTTTGTATTACTTTGGCAGTAGACTGCACGGAGTAGCTTGTGCTTTATGCTCTGTCCCTCCCCACTATGTGCAGACTGTCTTTTCTGTGTCTGGTACCCAGTTTCAACTGCACCTGGTACCTGGACCCTTCTCCTTATGCTTTTACTGAGATCTGCGAGGTAGCTGGTTTTCATAGTACAATTTTAATGAGCTCCCATTCACCAAACCTTCCTTCCATTCTCCATTCAAATTCTTAAATTGCACAGCTCCTCCTTCTGTAACATATGCGAACTCAACTGGCCCAAGCCAATGCGTTCTAAACTTCCCTGGATGCTTCATGAATTTTTTGTAATATACCAATACTAGATCTCCTTGTTTAAATGTTTTTTACTTGATATGCCTGTGATTGTATGCCTTCTCCCATTCCTTCTGTACCTGCTAATGAAATCTTGCAATAAATTTGTCTTCTTCTAGTTCCACCAACTACGCGAGCCTGTTTTGAACAACGCCCATGTCATCCATATCTATAAATGTTGAACTTCTTAAACTAGGAACTAAATATTCCATAGGGACAATTGTTTCTAGGCCATAAACTAACTGAAAGGGAGTTTGCATTGTCATCTTCTTGAAAGTAGTTCGGTATGCCCATAATACTGTTGGCAATCTCAAATCCCAATCATCTATGTTCACACTGCAAATCTTCCCCAACGTTGTCTCCAAGATCTTATTGAAAGCTTCGACCGTCCCATTTTCTTGTGGATGGTATGGAGTGCTCTTCTGATGGTGGACTTCAAATTCATGAGTCAAAGATTCAATAGTCTTATTAATAAAATGTGTGCCTTGGTCACTCATAAGGATCTTTGGGAATCCAAATCTGGTTATGATATCATCAAATATAAATCGTGCATTTGTAGTTGCACTAAAGTCCTTAACTGCTCTTGCTTCTTCCCATCTGGTCAAATACTTTGTCGCAATCATGATGTATCAAGCTCCTGTATGCTTCCCTGGGGGGTTAATAGGTCCCATGAAATCAATGGCCCATTTCTCAAATGCCTGTAAAGTTAGTTGTGGTGCTAAAGGCATCTCATCTCTTCTAGAAGGTTTCCCAACTCTCTCGCATACATCGCAGAATTTATTGTATTCCTTAGCATCCTTATGTAAAGTAGGCCACCAGAGGCCAACTCTAAGAACCTTATGTGTTGTTTCTTTCCCTACGTAGTGTCCTCCTGTGATGCCTTCATGTGCTTCTACAAGTATCAATGGTCTCTCTGCCTCCATAACACATCTCCTAAAAATCTCATCAGGTCCCATCTTGTATAGTTGTCCAGCTATAAGTAAAACGTTTGTAGCGCAAACTACCAACTGGTTCTTCTGGATAATTGTATATTCACTAGGTGCCATTCCCGTAGACAGGAATTGGACTATCTCTGCGAAGTGATCATCAACTCTTCTAATGGCTAGAAATTGTTCATCTGGTAGTGTATCCTCCAAGATAGTAGGTTCCTCTCCATGCTCTAACCTAAACAAGTGGTCAGGTCCCTTATTCATTCTCCCTGGATTGACCACAATTTCAAAATCATATTCCTAAAATAGAAACAACCATCTGCATATTATTCCCCCCAACACTAGCTTTTTTAATAAGTATTTCAATGCAGAGTGATCGTTGAACATCTTGAAATGTCCTCCCAACAAGTAGTGTCGAAATTTTTGCAGCACATACACCATGGCTAAACCTTATCTTTCAGTAGTAGTGTAATTTATCTCAGTTGTAGAGAGCATCCAGCTAGCAAAGGCTAACATATGGTCAATATCTCTTGTTCCTGGTTTTGCTAACACTGCTCCTAATGAAATGAATGAAGCATTGACATGCACATGGAATTCCTTACTCCAGTTTGGGAAAACCAAGATAGGCGTAGTAACCATTTTTTGTTTTAGTGTGTCGAATCTCTACTGACATTCCTATGACCATTGAAACTAACAATATTTCTTTAACATATTTTCCATGGGTGTTGTCATCTGTGCATAGCTTTTAATGAACTTCCTGTAGTATCCAGTATGTCCCAGTGCAATGCGCAGCTTTCTAACTGAAGTGGGTGTAGGTAGATCAACAATGATCACGATCTTGGAAGGATCTACCAGCAACCCCTACTTACACACAATATGGCCTAGCAACACTCCAAAGGGTGAAAAGAAGATACACATCTTCAGGTTCAGGGAAATCAGACATTGCCTACACTTATCCAACATTAGTCTTAAACATTTGATATGATTTTTCAATAAGCTAAAAACAGTCCAGTCATCAAAATATGATTCCAAAAATTTATGTAACAATTACTTGAATGCTTCGACCACCACCCTATAAAAGATGGCTTGTACATTCTTCAATCTGAAGAAAATCACTGTGTACTAGAAACATCCCCATTCTATTGCAAATGTGATCTTATGTCGATCTTCCTTGGCAATCCTGATCTAGTGATACCTTGAAAATCCATATGTGAAGGAGTAAACTTCTTGTCCTCCAACATTATCTAACACTTCGTCAATGAATGGTGTAGGAAAGAGATCATGTATTCAAGCATCATTAAGTTTCCTTAAGTCTACATAGATTCTGATCTCTCCTAAATTCTTGTCTTGGACCACCATAGGGCTGATCCATTCTGATTCTTCAACAGGTTCTATAATTCCTGCTTCCAACATTTTGTCTAGTTCAATCCTAACTTTCTTCTTGTATTTAGGATTCAGTCTATAGGGTCTCTACCTGACTGGTCTTGCATTTGGTTTCAAGGGAATATTCATCTCTCCCATGGGCCCTTTAATTCCCTTCATGTCTGTGAACTTGGTTGGAAACAAGTCCTGGTATTCATGTAGTAATTATGTGATGTTATCAATGGTGGCATCATCTCAGTAATCTCCAAAGTTTGCCAATTTAAGTGCTTGCTCCATTCCAATGTTAACTTTCTTGATTTTGATGGGCCACCCAATAAAAGGCAGTTCGACCCCAGGTCCTTCTATGTCTCTTTGTCCTTTATTTTCTGCGATGTTCATGTTCTTAGGATCATCATATTCATCGACATTTATATTGTAACAACCCTGTAATTTCTGAAGATGTGCATTCCATTCATCCTCTTCTTGCTCCAAAGGAAGGTTAGGTACTTCCTCAAAGACTTTCTGCCTTATAAATTGTAAATCTTGTCTACTGTAGGGTAATGACTCTCAAATAAAAAAGTAGTTATGAAGTTATAGGTCATACCGTACCAATCTAAAGTGGTGAGGTGCAGTTCTTCTTGTAGATACCAATTGATAGGTGTTGTATCCAAAGTGTTAATGAACTTGTGCACCCATTGTTCATGAGGAATGTTGCTCCAGGCCTCCTCACAACTTCTCACATGGTCTTTCGGACAACTCTGACCTGTATACCGAACTTTGCACCCTTCGATATTGTCTAAAAATCACGTTGTCATCAAAGTGAGACATTGCACAACTCCACAATGTTATTCTTATGTGTTCCCCACGATCTCACTGGAGTTTCTTTCAAGGCTTCATCTAGTTCCAACAACCTCTATTGTGTTGGTAAAACTTATTCAAATTGTAATAAGAATGTTTCTAAATGATTCAAACCATCAAATGTGGGCAGGTTACTTACTTTTGTGTTGATCCAATGAACTTCCCTGGTCAATCTAGCACACCTCCATGCATAAACTTCATACATATTGTTTTACCACTTCTCCAGTGCTTCTTCTGAATCTGATGAGCATGCACTTTCACTCCGCCAGCTCAAATTCCCATCTGTTGTAGGATTAATGTAATCATGTTGTCTTTTTGTCAATTTGTAAATATTTTCTAGTTCATAAGCACGGTCTTCTTTTCTAATTGGCTCTATGTACCTGTGACCTTCATCAGGGTCTAGAGGTGCAATGATCCTAATGCCATTACCCTCGAATGTCATTCTCCTCTTCTTTAGATCAACAACAATTGAATTGTTGAAGGCCTAATCAACACCCAACAACTTAGGATAAGGACAGCTCTCATCCACAATCTCAATGACTTCAAAGTCTACAAACGTCCTAACCCCATCGATGTCCACATGGACATGCTCCAATATTCCAAAACAGCTCACCACCTGCTGATTAGCCATTCTGAGCCTAACAGGAGGGTAAATTAGCTTTGGTTTTCCCATCAGTGCCTAGGACTACTTTGTCATCACATTGACCTCTGATCCCAAGTCGAGGAACACATAATCTATATCATAGTCTCCAATATGAATGTTAAGGTGTAGCTCCTTGTTTGTCCTTATTTTCCTCGATACTTGGTTCATAGCCCTACTCAACATAGGGTCCACTCTTCCTTTCTCATACTGTCTGATCTAGTGTTGTAGTTCTTGCATGTCTCTTTCATCCTTAATTAGGTCAATAAATGTACACAATAATCCTACAAGCTTGCTTACCTCTTTTCCTTTGCCAAGTGATGTAGATTGATCGAATGTTAGAGGCATTCCAAATTCTTTCACTTCTGTTTGTGCCTTCGATGAAGAAGCCCATTCTCCTCCAAATTCTCTTCTAGCCTCCTCAAATGTCTGCTTCTGCTTCTGTGGATCGAACAACTGTGTCTTCTATGTGGCTCTTCTAACCGCTAATCCCTCTGTATTCTTCTCTGGAGTCACCCTATATTCTCATGTGGCAGTGCCTCCTCTCATGATAACAATGAATCTAGGGCCCTCTCTGCAAGGTTCAACTAATATTAATTGGACTTGCTGGATTCCACCCCATCTTTCCTGAAGTTTAGCCAACAATGTTGGGCAATCTTCAATCACGTGTTCAAATGAGTTGTAGTAGCTGCAAGTGGTACAAGGGTTCTGACAGCCCCTTGCCAAGTGACCTGGTTGAGCGTAGTTATAACAAATGATATGACCTCGACCTCGACCCATGCCTCCTCCTCGTCCTCTTACTCGAAATCCACCGTGAGGGTTGAAGTTTCCTCTTCCTGTGGAATTAAACTACGTAGTATTTCCTTCTAGTTGTACTTCACCTTGAATTATGTATGTGTCCCTTGATCTTTCATGCAGGAGGTCATAAGCTCTACAGTCCTTCTCATCATGCACCACAGATTTGTATAATGTGAAATACAGATTTGTAGGTGTCTGGACATATTTTTTCATGTAATAACATTCACCAGGGCGATGTCGGTTTCTACATACCTCGCACCAAGGTAGAGTAACCTGCTTCAAAGTGATCGGAGCTCCAGAGGCCAAGTAATCATTAAATAGGGGACACTGCTCCTTTTCATGGCGCTCTGATTTGCATATGATACACCAGATGTTTTATCTTTTATCTTTTCCCTTTTATTTCTTCATATCTTCGACCTACA
>JASDQU010501102.1:64634-80264 GCA_032191745.1 Picea mariana | reverse complement strand
TTCACAGATCTCAGGGGTCAAATGGGCCTAGACACATGGCACCAGTTGATTGGGCCATGAGTCACCCTTGTCCCTTATCAAATTTTATCCATTGGACTTGGGCTATTGGATGAGAGGTCATATGGCAGGAGATCTCGTGGTCTAGAGGAATTTGGACGAGGGTCATCGAAGTGTGAAAGGTCTCGAAGTCGCGAACAATGGTGTAAATCTTAGTCGTTGATAGAAAGGGGACACATGGTGTTGGATCCTATATTCCGGAGGCTTGGCACTTCAGGGGATTTGAGGTGTGGTGCGTTGATAATATATGAAGCCCGAAGTTATAAATTAATGAGAGCCATCGATCTGGTGGAGCCTCGGTACCACTCGTGACCATTGGATCTACTCCATGGTCAATTCAGATTTGACCTACTACGAGAGTAAGGAGAGGATTACACCATGAAACCCCCAAACGTCAAAGTTACGAAGCAACGAAGGTTGTAGATCCTGAGGCCTACGTGGATGCATATTCACCTTGAGATCGGGGGGTTTGGAAGGTTGTCAATTCAAGGTGACATGGCATGCTGAAATCACCCAGGGTGACGTGGAACCACATTTGACATGCCACGTGCCGCTTGGATTTGCACATATTGCAAACCCTATGTGCCCATTAACACATGACACATGTCACCCTTTGAAGGGGCCACGTGTCATCACTACCTCATCTACATATCACACTTGGCACTCATTGCTTGATCCATATGGTGGAAGGAACATGAGGAACCTACCCATATTTTCCCTCGTATCCAGTATGACTCCACGTGCGAGAGTGGGCCCTTCAGAGTTCGGGGATTTGGAGTGTGGTGTTGAGGATAATTTGAAAGGGCTGAAGGCTAGAGCTACATGGAATCATTTCATAAGTCTGAGAGTTTGAGACTCCATAGGATTTACGTGTAGAAAGGAAAAGGGGTGTTCAGCATCGAAGTACCGAACGACGAACTCCCCTGTAGCTTATGTGTCAATTGAAGATCAAAACCAGTTGTTGTATTGGACGGTGGGTGGACTACCACCATGGATGTAGTATCTTGAGGAGGGTATGAATGTGAGGGATCCACGTGGATGCCACGTGACCCTCAACCAATGAACTCCCAAAGAACTTTAGAAGGGCATAACTTTCAATATACAACTCGGATTTGAGCATGGTAATGGTGATTGGAAATATCTTGATGAACCTAAGAGAATGGAGACCTCGAGAAGAGGATTCGAGACGATGGAGGAAGGTGAAATTTTGATGCCCCATTCCTTAAAAAGGTACTTAAGGGATTGGGTGTGTTACAAATTGGTATCATAGCATGGCAACAACACTTGGCCTACTTGGGATCATGCATGAGTCATATAAAAATATTATTAGAGGACTTTAAGGGGTAACACTCTATTTTACTCATTCCTAAGAGGCTTAGTAAACCTCTACTGAAGAAAGGAATGAAACCTTCTATTGTTGATAGATGTTTTGGAAATATGCTTTGTATGTTGCTAATGTTTCTAAATAAAGAAGTTGATTCACTTTGCAACTATACGTGTTTTTTTACAGTCATAAGATTAGGTTACCAGGGATAATATGAGCTTGTTGAGAATATTACTTCAGTATGAAAATTATCTCCATAAGTTCCTTGAGGAAAAAGGATGTGGATTAAAATTCAGTTGGTATTTTACCAAACAATATTGAATCATAATAGACTGTGGCAGAAGAAGAATATCATTTCTCCTGGGCAATGATGGTCAGTCCTACAAAAGTGGGCTTAATGAAGCCTCTATTAATGAGGAGTGCTAATTAAATGAAAGATATGGCATCAGGAGTACAATCCTCCATGTCTAGAGGCCTTATGGAAGTAGGTAATATTGGACTACTTGACCTATCCTAACTGAAAGGAACTTCCTACTGGGGTAAACCCCCTTGTAAAATAAAAGAAGTCTTGGGAGAAGTGGAATGACATGAGAAAATTCAAGATATCGGGGTTGTGCTAAGGCGGTGTAAATACATATTAGCTAAGGGCATGACTATGCACAAGAATACAAAGAGGTAAGTAAGTGGAACCCGTATGCACTGCAGATAGGGGTATAATACTTGGTGCACAAAAATATGTTGAAATGCATATCACAAGGATAGATCATACATATGACATGCATATATATTTATTATAGTCTACCATTGAATGTAAAATATGGTGATCATATGGTTAGCGATGATCTGACTATAGTATTATAAGTAAAATGTTGATGATGTTGAGTACATAGTGCCTTATGAGGATGAGTTAGAATGGTTAAGAAAATATGGTAAGGACTGATAGGATCCTTAGCAGTTATAATTACTGCGTTATTAAAAGACTAAACCATGAGCACATAAATCATCATGACCAAAGGACTAATGAAAATGTGTAGGGTTAGTTTACTTGACCTATGATGGTTGAGACTTGTAGCAGGGATAAATCTATTTAAGAAAGATAAAGAGGAGTCCTTTGGGACTGTTGCTAATCCCCATAAAGAGAAAAAGTGATATGGGTATATGAACCAGATTATGAGCTCATCGATGTACAAAATGTGTATTGGCATGAGTACTTGTCTAGGCATGAAAATGCAAGATGAGAACATATTGTAATGCGTACGATGACGGTTGCATGTATGTAACATGAAAATAGACTCAATTAAACCTATGGTTGGTTTTAGTGTAATACCTATTTCTAGTTTGTATTGGTCAATAAAGACCTGATGACAGTAGGATATTTAACAACATGAATGAAAATGGTTGATGGGGTAACCTAGTAAGCAAGTAAAAAGGATTTCCTTGATTGAAAGGTTTGTTGATCAAGACCAGTTGGAAGCTAGATTAGCTATTATGTTACCTTGGGCATGGTTATAATTGCCTTGATTTTATTTATGAGTTGGGTAATGTTTTATGGAAGATGAGGCAAGAGTTTTTTCTTGCTAGTTGTTATCGTAAAGAAAGGGAAAAAGTGACCCTTGTTGGTTATTTCCATGTAGAAAGGGAAACATTAGCATGAATTATGGCTGTGAGAATAGTCGTATGAGAGACTATAATCTCTTACTAAAGGACACTAATATTAAAACAAAAATATCAATGTGAACAGATGAGGTAAAAAATTGCAAGAGATGCACCTATATATGTGTGTGTGTGTGTGTGTGTGTGTGTGTGTGTGTGTGTGTGCTTAAAAGAATAATACGACTACAAGCTCTCAACTGAGAGGGAAGCTTAGTGTTGAGTGCCCCTATGAGGCTTGTCATAAGGATGGAAGCAATATCCTTGGGAGGAGGATATGGAAGTATGATATGTCCATGTGCATGTATGACATGGAAAGGGTGCAAGCAAAGAGCTTGCATGATTAATGTTTGGATATGTTTGTATATGTTTGATTGCATGGATTAAATGCATTGCGAAGCTTCTTGAAATGAAGACAGGTAATAATACCAATTAGATATGAATGATATTAAAGGTGCAAGTGATGCACCTGTATGAATATATGCATACAAAAGGAACAATATGACTTCCTTGATGAGTGGAATGTGAGGCAAGAATTTCACTTGCCAAAGTTTAATGAATTCCATGGATGCATGGTTGAATCCATTCTGAAGAGTCATGAAAGTTTTTTTTTGAATGATATCTTGAGGGGAATCTGTTCCATTCCCTCGGGAAAGACTAATATAAATAGATGAAAGAGTAAGGGAGCAAGGATGCTCTTTTGTTATGATAAGAGACAAATGATTATTCCTTTGAAGATCACATGAGAATGATTGTGAACAATCATGAGTTAATTTATTTTAATGGAAAGATGTATGTGAGATGCAAACTATACCTAGGGAAGCTACACACAGGCTTATGATTACACATATGGTTAAGTACATCATGGATGTATGTAACAAAACCAAAATATGTGTGGCTACATAATTTGGATGCATGACAAAGATGCATGTTTATATTCCTTATGGAATATTTGGTAAACAGATGAAGTTAAATCATGCTTGAGGCCAACACAGTTAGTGATGTATATGCAATAAGGAAGTTGCATGTTGAAGGAGTTCCTTGTGGAGGAACTGTGTGAAGCCTCTATCAAGAAAACAAAGTCACAACCTTAATGACTATTGAAAATTAAGCAGTGAGAAACAAGCTTATATATATATATATATATATAAGAATCCTAGATTACATTTTGAAAAAATCATGTAATGAATAAAAGACTAATAAATGAATATTGAGAATTCTGATAACCGAATGGTAATCTGTAGGATGCACAGGTTCATGATCCATTATGAACAAAACATTTGCTATTAAAGCATGTTATTGTATTCAAAAAGGTTAGGGTGAGGCCTAACCAAGGATTCTCAAAGAAAAGGGAAGGAAGATCCCAACAGGGAGTAAATGGAAAAATAAAAGAAAATCAAAAAGGAGGAACATTGTTTCTACCCTAACAACTCTGAATTGCTTACGGAGTTGTAGGTCTTAGATGAGCAGTTGTGAAAACAAGTACAGTTGGAAAAAGAGAGAATGACTAAATGAGTATTTTTTATTGAATAGTCTTGGTTGAAGCCATGTTAAGAAAAGGTAGTGAGGCATTAGATATAACTTAGTTGGGTTGAAAAGTCTTGGGCAGTGTAGAAAGAGTTGGAAGAAGGGGAGAGCCCTCAATTCTTTTCTTGTTGTGTACTATTTTTTTCTCTGGGATGATAAAGTTGGTATACTGATGAAAGTAAATTTTTTAACACCATAGTGATGATGGTTTTATTACTGTAAAAATAGTTGAGAATTGTTTGTGTTGCACTCATGAAAACATTAAGGATAATGTGATGAAGTGCATAAAGATATGCTAGGACATGTATGAAATTTTTTTATTGATTTAAATGCTATGGTACAAGAATTTTTATTTTACATGACGTCGAACACATTTGTGATGTATTTCATGTGTAGAAAGAAATTGGAGTTGTTCAGAAAGACAATTTCCAATGAAGGACAACTTCAATCATAGGATGACTATGATCAGGTTGTCGTGGAAAGATTTTTGAATGGACTTTAAAAGTCCCCAGGAAGCACCATAGATAAGTTAATATCAGAGAGGGTGGGGCAGCTAGAACATGTGTAAAAAGTGTTCATGCCTATATGGCACAAGGTATGAAGGGATTGGGTAAGAATCCCTTCTGAAATGTTTTATTGTCTTAATGTTATGTATGAAATTTTGAAAGGCAGTTGTATGCTATGGATACCCAAGTAGGGTATCATTCAGGAAGGAGAACTCGAATGATGGAGGTGTGAACCTATAGCAATAAAGACTAATTTTAACCCTTGGAAGAATTCATGAACTGATATGCCATGAATGCATTGAACAATCAAGGAATGATTGGAAACAAAAGTGCTCATAGACAGCACATTGATTTAATGCATTGAGAAAATGCATGTGGTAAAAGAATGGGGCATATATAGGGCTTCCCATTGTGGAAGAAGTATCTTCTAGTACTCTATAGATTTGTATGATTGGTAAAGAGAGAAATTGGGTGACCCTAATTGTTGGTACCCTGATTATTGGTAAGGAAAGAAATGCTTAAAGGCATTCATGTAAAACTTTGAGTTTCATGAGTGATGATTTGAGGTTGTGATCGATTCAGAGAAGAAAATATGGTTATGCTATAATAATAAATATGGACGGAGAATCCATATGGCAATAAGTGGGATGAGTTCCAACACCCCTTGGCAACAGTGCCTGACATGAAATATAATAATTTAAAACCAATGTAAGGGTACATTAGGTATGGATGTGGCCATGGATATTGGCACACTGATTAAAGTTATTTGATATCTGAATTGCATTTGGAAAAATTTAGTATGTTGAAAGGATGCATACATAAACAATTATATATTTCCTTTTTCTTTGTACCCTTTCTTAGATCAAAATGACTTGAACTATTAGTATGCATGATTTTGAAAATATAATGTGCATGAATACTAAAATTTTGTTTGGCTAAGGAATGTTGAAATTGCAGGAAGAAAATGGTCTTGGATATGGCAATGTTGTGAGGCCATATGGAAGACCAATTGCCTGATAAGCCAAACTATGAGGAATGGAATGAATTGCAGGAAAAAAAAAGGGTCTTGGATATGGAAGCGTTGTAAGCCCATAAGGAAGACCAATTGCTTGTTTAGCTAAACTGCTATGGGGAGGAGAGTCCCATACTTGTGAATCTTTTTCCTATGTGGAACAGATCTGAAAATAAATGTGGAAATTTGGAAATCTGTGGATGACAGATTTGCAAGAAATTTCTGAATTTAAAATTGATGATAATATCTCATGATTTATGTATACATGTGATACAGGTGATATGAAAAAGATATGTCTAGGGAGGAAAGATGAAGGTTGTCAATATGGAAAGCATGAAAGAGGTTATTGTTGAGACATGAGAACCCTGTGGTATGCCATGATCTCCCTAGAACATGTTGTGGTTTGGTAACACAAGCCGGAGGGACACATCAGCAGAGAAATTCTGAGGGACACCTTGACTGTAAGGCTCAATGAGGTCTCTGAAATTCTTCCTGTGCGAGAAAGACTTGGAAAAACAATATGGATCACCCGAAGAATTGTATAGCAGAGAAGGTGATGCCTGAGCCTGGGCTTGGAGGGTAAGTGACTGCAAGGAAGAATGGACTTTGATAATTCTTATACACTATTGATTGGGATCATGCACACAATGGGTATGTCCAGGAAAAATAGTGAGCCAAGAAAACGAGACAGCCATGTGGATACAAATCCACGAACTACACAGATAAGTATCGTGCTATATTGTGAAAAATTTCCTCTTTAATTTTGAATAATAGTAATATGTTTTTACATGAAATTGTGATGAATGTGCTTGTTGTCCAAGAATTAGTGAAGACAGGTGATGAAGGCCAAGAGTCTGGAAAGGACCTGACCAAGAAAGAGGATCAAGATTTTTGAAGCAGCTAAATGAGAAAGGCATGAAAGGTGTTACTGAGAAATAACACCAAGGACGATGTTCCTTTAAGGGGGAGGGGATTGTAACACCCATGTTTCCCCCATCTTGTAATTAATCGTTAATTATAATTACCATGATATGGCATGTGAACAATGTAAATGTATTATTGTTTCGATTGCCAATGAATGACTGTGGGGGTGAAGCCTTGAAGTACTTTCCATGATATCACTATAGGAAAGTATGGGAAAAATATAGAGAGGGTTCATTATGTCAAATGACCCCAAATTTTCCCTTTGATGAGGATAATAAACCTCCTCTGGTTCCCAAGGATAGGAATCCATTAATGAAGAAAGGACCGATGGCTGAACCATCAACCACCCCATGAATGGAAGCATGGTCTGATTGAAGAATGTCAGCCCAAAGTACCATAGGGTTTGGCAGACCAAGTTGACCCGAGTTTCCTTCTGATAGAAGGAACAAGATAGAAAATGAAGAACCTTCCCAAGGAGGGTGTGCATGTAAGGGGATAGACCCATGCAAACAGTTCAGTTAGAGAGGCATGCACGTGAGGCTTTGCAGAGAGTAGGAGAGGATCTAAAAAAGAGTGCATGCACATAGGGGAACGCGTGACCTAGATATGCAGAAGAAAAGAGGAAGGGCGTGATCTTGATGTTGAGGAAGCATCTGATAAACCTTGCAGGGTTTTTGTGGCAAAGATAATATCTCTGAGAAACATCATAAGTTCCCTAGTGATATCATGGCTTGGCACGGGGGTGGCTAAAGTGCTAAGAATGAATGCCTCTGAGCCTATGGTTGGGTGGAAAGGAGAACACCCACAGTTATTTGGTTGGTTGTAGCTTGTAATAGATAAGTACTTATTATACTCTGTGCACTTAAATTGGAATGTATGATTTGAATGCCTGTGATGGTGATGATTTGTGCCTCTCATGAAATTAACGATTATAATGCCTAACTTATATTATGTAAGTCGTTGCTTTTAAATGGGTATAAGGTGATAGGTTTGGTCTCCGAGTTGGTTAGAAAATACTTAGCCATGTTGTAGAACTTAAGTTCTTCGAATTTGAAGGTGCTTCCTTCCAACCCGTAGCCTAAGAGACCATAGGCTCATTCCCACAGCCTTAACCAAATATCATCTAAGAGTTGAGATTGCAACCTGAGACTCATTAGAGGGTCCATATGAACAAGGTCTGGGAACCATGTTCTAGCTGAAAGGAGCTAAGCCTTTTTGGTTTTAGAACTCCAGGAGTTCGGATCTCCGGGGTGTTACGACCTTAACTAAATCTTTGCCAAGAGGTATAATTGTAGCCTTTGGGGCTTGACAAAGCTCCATATAACCAAGTCCTAAGAACCCTGGGTTTAGTTTGGAGGGAGCTAAGTGTTCGGGACTCCAGAAGTCCAAAGCCTCAGGGGAAATAAACATTGCAAAGACCAAATTTCATTGAAGATGTTCTATCGAGTCAGTGGCTTGATGGTGGACTGACAACTAGCGGTCATTTACCCATTACCGTGGGAATCGTTACCATGTTAAACCCCGATTCACTTATCGATCATGAAGCGATGTGGGCCGTAGATCTAAGGACACTCATGAATTTCCCTGATCGTTAGATCTACGTCGAGATTAGTCTTGCATTGATCGCTTCAGGAGAACAAAGGTGTTGCACCTCCAAAACTCCTGAATGATGAATTTACAAAGTGATGTGGACCGTCAATCCTTGGATCCTTCAGGATCCTTCTCAGCTATCAATATGGTGACTCCATTGAGAACCCCTTGTAACCGTCCATCAATCAGGACATGTGTCCATGGATCAAGTATATCTAGGAGGTTTTGACCTGTTGGTGATTGTGCACATCACCGGAGTGTCAAAGGCTAGAGTGGCAGGGCACATTGATGTCATATAGGGTATCGTGGACATGTCATAGGTGTGGCATGTGTCACCCTAATTTGGGGCTTTCGTAGATCTCAGGGGTCAAATGGGCCTGTACACATGGCACCAGTTGATCGGGCCACATGTCACCCTTGTCCCTTGCCAAATGTCGTCCGTTGGACTTGAGCCGTTGGATGAGAGGCCATGTGGAAGGAGATCTCATGGTCCATAGGAATTTGGATGAGGTTCATCGAAGTGTGAAAGGTCCCGAAGTCGCGAAAATCGGAGTAAATCTCAGTCGTTGATAGACAGGGGATGCGTGGCGTCGGATCCTATAGTCTAGAGTATTGGTATTGGGGGATTTGAGGTGTAGTGCATTGATAAGCTCTAAAGCCCAGAGTTATGAATTAATGAGAGTCATCGATCTGGAGGAGCTTCGAGACCACTCATGACCATTGGATCTACTCCATGGTCAATTTAGCTTTGACCTACTCTGGGACTAAGGAGAGTATTACACCATGAAACCCCCGAACGTCGAAGTTGCAAAGAAACAAAGGACATAGATCCTGAGGTCTACGTGGACGCATATTGACCATGAGATTGGAAGGTTTGGAAGGATTTTAGTCCAAGGTGACATGGCATGCTAACGTTACCCAGGGTGACGTGGACCCATGTTTGATGTGCCACGTGCCAATTGGATTTGCATGTATTGCAGATCCTATGTGCCCATTAACATGTGACACATGTCACCCTCTAAAGGGGCCATGTGTCATCACTTCCTCATCTACATATCACACCTGGCATTCACTGCTTGGTCCATCTAGCAGAAGGAACACGAGGGACCCACCCATATTTTCCCTTGTATCCAGTATGACTCCACATGCGAGAGTGGGCCCTTCGAGAGTCTGGGACTTCGGGACTCCAGGGATTTGGAGTTTGGTGTCGAGGATAATTTGAAAGGGCTGAAGGCCGGAGCTACGTGGAATCATTTTAGAAGTCTGGGAGTTCGGGACTCTGGAGGATTTGCGTGTAGAAAGGAAAAGGGGCATTCATCATCGAAGTGTCGAACGTCGAAATCCCCTATAGCTTATGTGTCAAATGAATATCAAAACCCATTGTTGGATTGGACGATGGGTGGAATACCACCATGGATGTAGGAGCTTGAGGAGGGTATGAATGTGAGGGATCCACATGGATTCCATGTGACCCTCAACCAATGAATTCCCAAAGAAATTCAGAAGGGAGTCACTTTCAATATAGAGCTTGGATTTGAGCATGGTAATAGTGATTGGAAAGCTCTTGACGAGCCTAAGAGAATGGAGACCTTGACAAGAGGATTTGAGATGATGTAGGAAGGAGAAATTTTGATGCCCCATTGTTGGCCCTTAGGTATGTAACAAGGAAGAACGTGAAGAACAAGGAAGCATAAAAGAGAACTACGAACTACACGGAAGACACAGTGACTAAGATCAAGTCGAAGTGGACCAAAGAAGTAGAAAAGACAAAGCGAAGTACGAGAGAACAAGCTATTGAACGAGGAGATTGAGGAAGAGAGATCAACAAGAGAGATGGATCGTGGACAACTTAGAAATCGGAAGAAGATGTCAACAAGTGCTTTGGAGCACTTCGCGAGAGAGAAGGAAAGACAGGCTGGTGAAGCTCTAAAAATCCGGGTCAAGTTGACTTAGGGTTTTAGTCATCTAGGGTTTTAGCATTTAGGGTTTTGACACCTAGGTTTCAACCTAAGGGTCTCAGTGAGCTATTGTAATGTATAAATAAAGGTCAAGAGAACCTGGGATGGGTTTGATAGTAATGGTTGATGTGATGAGGAGAGACTGTTGTTGAGAGAGACATATTATTGTGAGAGAAATCTATGTTGTAAGATCTTCAGCTGGGTGCAAAGATCAACCCTGCAGCTGGGTGCGCAGGGAGGGGAGAAAGAGAGAGAAGAAGAGAGATATGCAGTTAAGTGTGCAGATAGAACTGTATGCTTCCATTTAATATATCATAAAGCACATTTATGTGGACGTATCCCTAGAGAGAGGGTGAACCACGTATATCTCGTGTTATGTGTGATTGATGTTGTGTTATTTTGCTTCTGTTATACTATTATTGCATTATTGTGGTAGATCTGTGATAGATCTTGTATAGTAGGCTTAACGAAGATAAGAGGTAACTAGATTATTGTGTGTTATTGTTCTAAGTCCCCTTGTATTCCTTATGGTTGTAGATACATGTGTCTTACAACCCCCTATAGCTACTTCGGGTGAGACTACATCTGCTTCGGAGGTGTTGCCGAAAGGGCCAATAGTTAGGGCTTGTTGGTGCGCTCTTGAGCGTTGAACCCTGGGTCTACCCCTGTGCCAACAAATGGTTCTGTTGTCAGGACCAGGATCTTTGTGAGGGAATGTCAAGGTGGTTTCCATCAAAGACAGAGACTCAGAAGTGGATAGAAGAACAAGAGAGGGACTTCGCTGAAGCATAAAATACAAACCCTAATATTAGTACAGAGGATTGGTTGGAAAGATATATCTTTACTGATATACACAAGATCTTCTTTGGAGGAATACATCAGGAGCTATACAAGTGGCTAGCCAGATTAGCAGATACCCAGTTTGAGGTTAGACTCAGACCACCTGTGGTTTGGACGGCGGCACTGATCAAGAAGGTCAAGAGATTTGACAACGTCATTTCAAGAGCAGTAGATCATTGGTTTGATACCACCATTGGAGGGTATATTACTGAGTTTGTTTTTGACAGAGTAGAGTCATACATCCAGGAAGAGAGATATTTCCTTAAGGGACCGCGAGGAAATTTTTTACATTTCTTAAAGTTGAAGATCAAGATGCTCTTGCATGAGAAGAACATCCTAAAGATATAATAGTTGGTTGGATTGGAAAAGCTAATGTTCAAAAATTCAGACAGCGGCAACGACACAGAGGTTGGACATGCGTGCAGTGGAAGATCATTTAGGGAAGTACCTCTGGTGAACCTATTTGATGAGGATCATGAGCGATTGGCACAAGATGGAGGATTTTATAGCAGGGAAGAAGAAGAGCTAGTGAATGAGGAACATCCAGAGTACGCTAGGGCAGAAGAAAAGAAGATTGAATAACTTCGCCAAGATGAATCGAGACCTTCAGGAACTACGCCTAACATCGAAGTAAGTACTATTACTCCTCCCATTAGTGTAGTAACAGTCAGTAACCAAAGTAACCTAATCCATCAGAGCACTTAGAGCACTTCTACAAGCAGCTCAAGACCTATTCAGACCATAAACCTAGGGAGATATACAGCGGATGAGATGAGGCTACCCATTTTTAGAGGAGATGGATCTGAGGATCCAAACCAACATTTGTTTTTATGTGAAGTTGTATGGAGCATTAAGAATATCACTGATGAATCTGTTAGCGATCAAAATGAACTAGTAAATTTTGAATGCCTTCATCAAATTTTAGCTAGAATTGCCTATTTTTTTGGTCTCAAGCCAGTGTCATGACTTCCAAAGATTCCATTAAATCTTGACAGCTCCTGTTGATTGCTTTTGTCCATAAAATCTATGGCCTTTATCCTTTAACCTGCAATACAAAAGTCATAATAAATGATTAATCCATTAGTCTACAAGACTAGATCACACTTCATTTTACTCCTAAGTTTATAGGCTTCTCGGGACTTATGAGTTTTGACCAAACTTTTGGGGAAACTACAGAGTTAAACCATATGCCAAACTCCTAGTTCCTAGTTTACATGTCATATGTTAGTCTCTACAATACTTAAACATATAAAGTTATCAAATCCCAACACTAAGCGCTAGTTATTTTTACTCCATCATGGGTCATTTATATATGAAATTCATATCCCGATACACAAGGGATTCTACTCAGCAAATAAAATAAATAAAACACACAATCAAAATGCCAGATGCCCATTGACTAGACAGAGAAGGCATGTGCAACATTAGATGAGTACAGCTGCATGTTAAAGTTTCTGATAAGTCAAACCCGTGTACTGAGTGCGTTGTCACATGTGAAGACTGCCTTCGAATATTCAGCCAATTGATAGCTGGGTGTTTGAAACATTTGACAGCATTGAGGGCATTGGGACACATGGAAGAAGGGCCAAGGCTTTATAATCCAGCATTGAGGGGACAAGATCTTTACAATTTAATTTGAGATAAGAACATAGCATGTGTCATTGATTTGTGCAGATCTGTTCATCTGGCTCATGCTTGCTGCGACACAGGTAAATATTTTATGGACAGAAGAATTCTCTGCATCTTTTAATCAAATGATTGATATCACAGAGCACACAGTGGTGTGAACCAATGGTGTTGAACTGCCCAAGAGATTAGGTGCTAGCAGATCTAGAAAGGCATATGCAATGAGTATGGTATGAATCAGGCAGATCTTCAGGGATCGATAAGTTCTCTTTTACATATCAAGAGGATGAACAACAAGCCATTATTATCATGCAGAGGCACATGCCAGGTTGACAAGCCAGGTGCAAGCGTCAAATCCACATGTCACAACAATTATCAATACAAACCAAACAAGCTAAGTACTAACGCCAAGTTTCAGGGAATCGAAGGGTTTTGAGATTTGAGCTTAATCAGTGAGATTACAGGTGTTTACGAAATGTAGGTTGCATGAAAATCGAGCCACGAGGATCTATATGTCATATAGGGCCGAGTTTGCCCATTTGAGATTGCAGATGCCAGTGTTATAGAACGCATTATACAGGCGTTGCTAGGGTATTACTATTATAGTGTTGGGATTTCATTAGCAGTTTGACCCAAAATGAAGCGAATTTCCTGACTACAACATTAAAAAAATTATAGAGGGCAGAGCCATCGACCCTCTGGAGGTGGCATATCCTTATCATGGCCAGATATCAGTTGTACATTACAGATGCATTCTTCTCCTATTTAGTGGCTTGTTGTAGTTGGTGTTTGTACCCACCTTGGTTGTGTTCCTTTGCCCAATGCTAGAGATTATGGAGGTTGGTTCTGTCCTTGTCATGGATCTCATTATGAAATATCTCACTGAATTAGGAAGGGTCCTGCACCTTACAACCTTGAGGTTCCAACATACAAATTCTTAGAGGATAATAAAATGTTAATTGGTTGATATGCACATGCAAAACAAGTCATGTCTGAACATGGGATTATGCTACCAAATCGACTTTCAATTGTGATCTTTAAATAAATACAGGCACTAGGCCATATGTGAGAAAGGCCATGAAGAAGCATCTTTGTAGAAAAAGAAATCATGCATCGGAAAGCAGAAAATCTTGCATATTTCAGGTTGTTGTTGCAGTATTTGGATATGTTGCATTCAACAAATCGACGGTCTAGAAAATCATGAGTTAATCCAAAGATTTTATGGATACTCACAGCCTTGTTATGCATGCATACAATGCCCCAAATCCTGTGCTGCAATCAGAACACTTGGGACTGTATAAAGAATTATGTGTCCTATTGGGATGGAGCTATGCCTCTTTACCAGATCATGAAGAATCATACCAGTCATTCTTAGAACCTAAAGAAATGGAAAACAATCAAGATCTTATTTTATGGCCACCATTAGTTATTATTCACAATGCATTCACTAGAAAAAAGAAAGGATGGTTGATTGGGGGTATTGGAAATCAAGAGATGGTTATCAAGGCACAGCCATTGTAAAATTTTTGCTTTCTTCCACTGGTTTACAAGAGGCAGATGTTCGATATCATTCCATAAGGAAGTTTACTGATGGCTGGGAGTTGCTCTTGCTAACATCTATTCGCACAAGGGAGATATTCTTGAACAAGGGGTTAAATGGACATGCAATCATTATGGAAGACAATGGACAGTTAATGAAACAGGTGGCAATCATTATGGATCTCTTCATAAATAGCTCGGGAATAAACATGTTAAAGGTTAAGTTTCTATTATATTTTTGGCCAAAGACAGAGCTTTCACCAGCACAAAAGGAGAAATTACAACCAATTAGCTGGTGAAAAGAAAAGCTTTCACCGGCTAACTAGCAGATCGTAAGGCGAAATAGCTGGTGAAACCTGAGATGGCCAAAGAAAGAGTATTTTTGCCCAGATCGAATTTTTGCTCAGCCAAATCTCTTAAAAACTCTTTCTAAAGATAGATATTGAATTATAATGTCCAATCTAAGATACACTTTTGATGCAAAGGAGTTAGAGGAGGTGTTCAAGTTGATTTGACACCTATTTTGGAGGCAACAAATCAGGGTTTTTATTTTCCAAAATTAGCAAATTCGAATTTCATCTTTCTTAAGAGTCATCAAATAGCCTTGGAAGGCTTATCTGCACTACACAAGGATTCTACATCATCTGAAGACCATGAAATGTGGAATTGACCTCATTTGGAGGATCATTCCTTATATTTTGTAAATCAGTTTTGACTTTCTATCTTTAGCATATCTGATCCATTCTTTTAGGATCTGAAAACTGTATTGTAGAGCTATAAAGCTGAAGATATGAGAGGAACTGGGGGGTTCAATCCTGGATACATTTTGGCTCATGTACTTAGACTCTTATCTTGATATGAATCACAGTCTTCTTTTGCTATCAATGTCAGATTTGTTCATGTGTTGCATTACTCTGTACTTTGATTCGGTTTAGCTCAGCTTTTAAGAACTGTCATCTTCTTATTTAGCTCATGAATTTGAATTAAAGGATCCCTTACTATCTTGTATGACCCTGCATGTTAATGTACTTGGTTATCTAGATTAGTGTTCTTCATACCCTATTTCAATTACTCTGT
>JASDQU010501102.1:54180-64534 GCA_032191745.1 Picea mariana | reverse complement strand
ATGAAGTTAGAATCGACCCCCATGGCAAAATCTAGTGTAGGTATGAGTCAAATCTTGAGTCAACTAACTAGTTTAACGTTGCAGGTCAAAGATATGAAGAAGGAAAAAGGGAAAGAAAAAAGAGAATACATCTCGTGTATCAGATGCAAATCAAAGGTTCATGATAAGGAGAATTGTCCCCTATTCCATGACTACTTGGATTCTAGAGCTTCAAGCCCTTTGAAGCAAGTTACCCTACCTTGGTGCGAGGTATGCAAAAATCGACATCGCCCCGGTGAATGTTACTATTTGCAAAAGTATGTCCAAACACCCACAAATCTGTATTGCACATTCTGTAAGTCAATGGGGCATGATGATAGGGATTGCAGAGCTTATGATCTCATGCATGAAAGGTCAAGAGATATATACAAAATCTAAGGCAAATTACAACAAGAAGGAAACACTATGCAGTATAACTCCCCAGGAAGAGGAAACTTCAACCCTCGCAGTGGATTCCGAGGAAGAGGAAGAGGAGGAGGTATGGGTCGAGGTCACAGATAGATCATTTGTTACAACTGTGCACATCCAAGACACTTGGTAAGGGACTGTCAGAACCCTTTTACTACTTGTAACTACTGTAACTCATTTGAGCATGTCATTGAGGAATGTCTAGCACTACTGGCTAAGCTTAAGGAAAGATGGGGTGGAAACCCCCAAGTACAACTGATATCAGCTGAAACTCATGGAGAGGACCCTAGAGTCATTGTTATTACTAGAGGAGGAACTGCTATAGGAGAAGGCAGAGCGACTCCAAAAAAGAATACAGAAGGATCAACGATCCAATGAGCTGCAGAGAGGACACAGGAATTTGATCCGAAGAAAGAGAAGAAGATGTTTGAGGAGGCTCGAAGAGAATTTAAAGGAGCATGGGGCTCTTCATCAAAGGCATGACCAGAAGTGAAAGAGAGTGGAATGCCCCTAGCTTTCAATCAGTCTGCTTCGCTAGAAGAAGGAAAAGAGGTAAGTAAGATTGTAGGATTATTATAGTCACTTATGAATTTAATTAAATATGAGAAGGATGTACAAGAACTACAACACTTCATAAGTCAATATGGGATAGGAATAATGGACCCTAGGCCGAATAGGGTTGTAAACCAAGTTTCAAGAAAGAGAAGGACAAATAAGGAGCTACACTTGAATGTTCAAATATGATATTATGATATAGATTACGTGGTCCTTGATCTGGGATCAGAAGTCAATGTCATGACGAAGCAAACCTGGCACTGATGGGGAAACCGAAGCTAATTTACTCCCCTATCAGACTCAGAATGGATAACCAACAGGTCATAAATCCTTTTGGAAGACTACAACATGTCCCTGTGGACATCGACGAGGTAAGAACATTTGTAGATTTCAAAGAAATTGAGATAGTGGACGAGATTTGTCCTTACCCTGCACTGTTAGGTGTTGATTGGGCCTTTAATAATTCAACTGTTGTGGATCTTAAGAAAAGGAGGATGACATTCAAGGGTAATGGCCTTAGGGTCATTGCACCTCTGGACCTTGATGAAGGTCATAGGTACATAGAGCCAATTAGAGAGGAAGATCGTGCATATGAATTAGAGAACATTTACAAACTAACAACAAGACAGTATGATTACATCAATCCTACAGCAGATGGGAACTTGAGCTGGTGAAGTGACAGTGCATTTTCATCAAACTCCGAAGAAGCACTAGAGAACTGGTAGAATAAGATGTATGAAGTTTCTGTGCAAAGATGTGCCAGACTAACCAGGGAAGTCCGTTGGATCGGCACAGCAGTAAGTAACCTACCTACTTTTGATGGATTGAATCACTTAGAGACATTATTTCTAGAATTTGACGAAATAGTACTAGTACAATAGAGGCTACTAGCACTAGATGAAGCACTGAATGCTACTCCAGCAAGATGGTGGAGGACACATAAGTAGAACATCGCAGAGTGGGTACAATGTCGCACTTTGATGATAGCATGATTCTCAGACAACATCGTCGGATGTGAAGTTCGGTACACAGGTCAGATTTTTCCGAAAGACCATGTGCGAAGTTGTGAGGAAGCCTGGAGCAGCATTCCTCAAGAGCAATGGGTGCACCAATTTATTAACACTCTAGACACAACTCCTATTAACTGGTATCTACATGCAAAACTACACCTCATCACTGCAAATTGGCAAGGCATGACACAAAACTTTGTAGCTACATTCTTGTTTGAAAGTCAGTACCCTGTGGTAGACCAAGGTTTACAAGTTGTTCAACAGAAAATTCTTGAGGAGACACCTAGTCCCACTTTGGAGCAAGAAGAGGATGAATGGACTGTGCCTCTTCAGAAATTGAAAGGATGCTACAATATCAATGCTGATGAAGATGACGATCCGTGCAAGGTGAACATCACATAAACAGAAGGCCATAAATATGTAGAAGGACCAGGAGTCGAACTACCTTTTATTGGGAATCCCATTAAAATCAAGAAATTCAATAAAGGAATAGAGGAAACACCTAAACTGGCAAACGTTGGAGATTACTGGGATGAGGCCACTATTTACAAGATCATAGAGTTGCTACATGAATATTAGGACCTTTTTCCAACAAAATTCATAGATATGAAGGGCATTAAAGGGCCCATGGGGGAGATGAAAATTTCCTTGAAACTAGATGCAAAGCCAGTCAAACAGAGACCCTACAGATTGAACCCCAAGTATAAGGAGAAAGTCAAGATTGAGCTTGACAGAATGATGGAAGCAGGTATCATAGAACCTGTCAAAGAGTCAGAATGGAACAGCCCTATGGTGGTCAAAGACAAGAAAATAGGAGAGAATCAAGATCTGTGTGGACTTGAGAAATCTTAACGATGCATGTTTACATGATCCCTTTTCTACACCCTTCACAGACAAAGTGTTAGATAGTGTTGGAGGACAGGAGGTCTACTCCTTCACAGATGGATTTTCAAGATACCATCAGATCAAGATTGCCAAAGAAGACCGACATAAGACCACCTTTGCAACAGAATGGGGATCCTACCAGTACACGGTGATGCCCTTTGGACTGAAGAATGCACCAGCCATCTTTTCCAAGGTGGTGGTTGAAGCATTCAAAGAGTTCTTACACAAATTTTTAGAAGCCTATTTTGATGATTGGACTGTGTTTAGCTTATTAAAATATCACATTGAATGTTTAAGGCTAATGTTGGATAAATGCAGGCAATGCCAGATCACCCTGAATCTGAAGAAGTGCATCTTTTTATCACGTTTTGGATTTTTGCTAGGACATATTGTATACAAGCAGGGGTTGTTGGTGGATCCCTCCAAGATCGCCATTATTGTTGATCTACCTCCCCCTACTTCAGTGAGACAACTGCGCACTATGCTAGGACATATAGGATATTATAGAAAGTTCATCAAGGGGTATGCACAGATAACAACACCTATGGAGAATCTGTTAAAGAAATATTGTTATTTTCAATGGACAGACGAATGCCAGCAGATCTTCGACACACTGAAACAGAAAATGGTTACTGCGCCAATATTGGTTTTTCCTGATTGGAGCAAATAATTCCATTTGCATGTCGATGCCTCGTCCATTGCATTAGGTGCAGTGCTAGCATAACTAGGAGCAGGATACATTGACCACCCTCTAGCCTTTTCTAGCAGGAATTTTTCCATAGCTGAGATCAATTACACCACCACCGAAAGAGAAGGATTAGCTATGGTGTATGCACTGCAAAAATTTAGACACTATTTGTTGGGAGGACATTTCAAGATGTTCACTGACCACTCTGCACTGAAATACCTGGTCAAAAATCCAGTGTTGGGGGGGGAGAACTTGCAAATGGCTTTTGTTATTTCAAGAATATGATTTTGAAATTGTGGTTAAGCCAAGAAGGATGAATAAGGGACCCGACCACTTGTCTAGGTTAGAGCATGGGGAAGAACCAACTAGCTTAGAGGATACACTACCAGATGCACAGGTCCTCGCCATCAGAAGAGTGGATGACCACTTCACAGAGATAGTGCAGTTCTTGTCTACAGGAATGGCACCAAATGATTATACAATCATCCAGAAGAAGCAGTTGGTAGTGCGCGTTGCAGACTTTTCACTTATAGCTAGACAATTATAAAAGATGGGACCTGATGAGATATTGAGGAGATGTGTTATGGAGACAGAGTGACCATTGATCCTCGCAGAAGCACATGAGGGAATCACAAGAGGACACTACGCAGGGAAAGAAACAATGCAGAAGATTCTTCAAGCCGACCTTTGGTGGCCTACTCTACATAAGGATGCTAAGGGATACTATAAGGCCTGCGATGTATGCCATAGAGTTGGGAAACCCTCCAGGAGAGATGAGATGCCATTAGCACCACAACTAACCTTACAATCATTTGATAAGTGGGCCATTAATTTCATGGGACCTATCAACCCACCAGGGAAGCGCACAAGAGCCTGCTACATCATCACTGCGACAAAATACTTGATAAGATGGCTAGAAGAAAGAGTTGTTAAGGACTGTAGGGAAACTACAGTTGTGTGATTTATTTTTTAGGATAACATAACCAGGTTCAGATGCCCAAGGATCCTAATGAGCAATCAAGGTACGCATTTTATTAACAAGACTATTGAATCTTTGACTCAGGAATTTGAATTTCACCATCAAAAGAGCACACCTTACCATCCACAGGCCAATGGGACGGTCGAAGCCTTCAATAAGATCTTGGAGACAGTGCTGACAAAACTTTGCAGTGTGAATAGGGACTACTGGGACTTGAGGGTAGCAACAATATTATGGGCATACATAATTACTTGCAAGAAGCTGACAATGAAGACTCCATTTAAGTTAGTGTATGGCCTAGAAGTGGTTGTACCCATGGAATATTTGGTTCCTAGCCTAAGGATTGCAGCCTTTACAGATATGGATGACACTGGAATTGTTCAAGAGATGCTTGCACAACTGATAGAACTTGAAGAAGACATATTTATTGCAGGATTTCATCAACAAGTACAGAAGGAAAGAGAGAAGTCCTGCCATGACAGGCATATCAAGAAGAAGACAATCAAGCAAGGAGACTTGGTGTTGGTCTATGATAGTAAGTTTCTGAAGCAGCCAGAGAAGTTCAGAACACATTGGTTGGGGCCATTTGAGGTCACCTATGTTACAGAAGGAGGAGATGCACAGTTGAAGACACTGAATGGGGAATGGAAGGAAGGTCTAGTGAATGGGAGCCGGTTGAAATTGTACTATGACAACTAGCTGCCTCGCAGCTCTCGATGAAAGAAAAAGGCAGAGGGTCTAGGTACCAGGTGCAGTTGAAACTGGGTACTAGACACAAACAATATGGTCTACACAGGGTCGGGATGGACATGACAGAAAGCAAGTCAAAGTGATAACAGATAATTTTAGTCCTACAATGACTCAGGACGAGTCACAGGTGAGTGTTGGGGGCATGTTGTCCCTTGGGTATGGAACAAGGAAGAACGTGAAGAACAAGGAATTAGAAAGGTGAACTATGAACTATGCAGAAGACACAATGATTGAGATCAGGTCGAAGTGGACCAAAGAAGCAGAAAAGATGGAGCGAAGTATGGGAGAATGAGCTATTGAACGAGGAGATCAAGGAATATAGATCAGCAAGAGAGATGGATTGTGGACAACTCAGAAAGCAGAAGAGATGTCAACAAGTGCTTTGGAGCACTTCGTGGGAGAGAAGGAAAGACAAGTTGGCGAAGCCCTGAAAATCCGGGTCATTTTGACTTAGGATTTTAGCCGTCTAGGGTTTTATCATTTAGGATTTTGACACCTAGGTTTCGGCCTAAGGGTATCGGTGAGCTATTGTAATGTATAAATAAAGGTTAAGAGGACCTGTGATGGGTTCGATAGTAATGGTTGATGCGATGAGGAGAGACTGCTATTGAGAGATATGTATTGTTGTGAGAGCAATCTGTGTTGTAAGATCTTTAGCTGGGTGCGAAGATCAACCCTGCAGCTGGGTGTGCAAGGAGGGGAGAAAGAGAGAGAAGAAGAGAGATCTACAGCTAAGTGCGCAGATAGAACTGTATGCTTCCATTTAATATATCATAAAGCATAGTTTTGTGGATGGAGCCCTAGAGAGAGGGTGAACCACGTATATCTCGTGTTATGTGTGATTGATGTTGTGTTATTTTGCTTCTTTTATATTGTTATTGCATTATTGTGGTAGATCTGAGATAGAGCTTGCATAGTAGGCTTAACAAAGATAAGGGGTAACTAGATTATTGTGTGTTATTGTTCTGAATCCACTTGCATTCCTTCTAGTTGTAGACACATGTGTCCTGCAACCCCCTATAGCTACTTCGGGTGAGACTGCATCTGCTTCGCAGCTGTTGCCGAAAGGGCCAGTAGTTAGGGCCTCTTGGTGTGCTCTTAAGCGTTGAACCCTGGGTCTACCCCTGTTCCAACACCCATCCCTTAAAAAGGTACTTAAGGGATTGGGTGTGTTACACTAATTTTCGCTCCATCTCCTTTAGCATGTCTGACCTAAGCATAATTCTGTCCACAGGGTTTTCCCAATTGATTGGTACATGGCATTGTCTACCATAGAGAGCCTCAAGAGGACTCATTTTCAATTAATTCTAATAGTTATTGTTGTAAGCAAACTCTACCAAGGGTAAGTATTCTTCCCATTTCTTGGGTTGATGCATCACATGCATCCTTAACATGTCTTCCAATAATCGGTTTACCCTCTCTCTTTGTCCATTAGTTTGAGGGTGATAGGCTTTACTAAATAACAATTTAGTTCCAAAACCAATAAACAGGAATTTCCAAAATTCTGAGGTGAATTTTTCATCTTTATCTGATATGATCTCTCTAGGCATCCCATGTAGCCTAAATATTTATTTCATAAAAATATTAGCAATATCTATTGCCTTGAAAGTGTACTTTAACATGATAAAGTGAGCATCCTTTCTCAACTTATCCACAACTACCATAATGGCATCATTTTGTTTGACATATTTAGGCAATCTTGTGGTAAAATCCATGGAGATGGTTTCCCATTTCCACTCCGGAATAGGTAGGGGCTACAATGGCCCTGTTGTGTGCTTGTGCTCCACCTTAACCTATTGGCATTCCAAACATTTAGATAAATACTTTGTTATTCCCTTTTTCATTCTTGGCCGGTAACACAACTTCTTGGTGGTTGTTATCATTTTTGGGTAACCAGGATGACCATTATATGGTATTTTATGTAGTTCATCCATGATGAACCTCTTCATGTTGTCACAATTTTGGATATACAACCAACCTTTGTAGGTTAACAAGCCATCATTCAACAGTTGATAGCCATCATATTTAAGTCATGTGGGTTCTTGTTCTAGATATGTCCTTATAGTTTTGAAAAACTCATATGTTTCTTGTGCACTTTTGACTCTTTCCTTGATGTCTGATTCATAGGTGCTTACAATTGCCAAGTGAATCACTTTCATGCTTCTATTGATGGCATCATCCATTCTATTTTCTTTTCCTTTGATGTGCTTGATTTCAAAATGAAATTCACTAAGGAGAGCCATCCATCTAGCTTATCTAGCATTTAGTTTGGGTTGGACAAACAAATACCTCAGTTCACTATGGTCAGTCATGAGCAAATCATTTTTGCTTAGGAGATGATGTCTCCATATTTTTAATGCATGCACTATGGTAGCTAATTCTAAGTCATGAGTCACATAATGCATTTCATGTGTATTCAATTTCCTGGATTCATAACAGATTACATGCCCTTCTTGCATTAGCACTCCTTCAAGTCCTTCTTTCCAGGCATATGTGCACACAAGGAAATTATTGTTTGGGTTTGCAATCTTCATCATAGGTGCATTGGTCAATAAATGCTTAAGTTGTTGAAACCTCTCTTCATACTTAGTTCTCCAAGGGAGGTTATTGGATAACCAATCTTGGAAAACCCCTTTATGAACCTTCTATAGTACCCCAGTATGCCCATAAAGGATTTGATATCAATTACATCTTTTGGTGTAGGCCAATACATAATGTCTTTGATCTTGTTAGGATCAACTACCACCCCTTCTTCAGTGTTGATATGGCCTAAGTAATGGACTTGTTTTTGGAAAAAGTCACACTTACTAAACCTTGCATAGAGCTTGTGCTCTCTCAGCACTTTAAGCACTAACTTGAGGTGATCTTCATGTTGTTCCATGCTCTTAGAATAGATTAGGATATCATCAATGAAAACTAACACAATTTTTTCCAAAAACTTGTTGAGCACACTATTCATCAAACACATGAAGGTAGTTGGTGCATTGGTAATCCCAAATGGTACCACCACAAATTCATAGTTCCCATACCTCATCCTAAAGGTTGTTTTGTGGATGTCTTCATCCTTAATCTGAACTTGATGGTATCCAAATGTCAAATCAATCTTGGAGAAGATTGTATCACCCCTTAACTGGTCAAATAAGTCATTAGTTCTCGACAAGGGATACTTATTCTTAATTGTCATTTTGTTGAGTTTTTTGTAGTTTATGTACAACCTGAGAGTGCCATCCTTCTTTTTCACAAACAAGGTTGGTTCTCCCCATAGAGACACACTAGGTCAAATATAACCTTTCTCCAACATCTCCTTCAGTTGAAATTTGAGCTCAACTAGATCTAGAGTACTCATCCTATAAGGTGCTCTATACATTGGCACCGCTCCAAGTACAAGTTCTATTGAGAAATCAATGTCTCTTCTTGGAGGTAGACCTGGTACCTCTTCTGGGAACACATCTTTATACTCTCTCAATATAGGATGGTCCTCTAGGCTTGGTTTACTTTCCTCAACAGATTTTAATACTTGTATTGCATACAAAGGACATCCTTTTCTACAATACTTCTTCACATGAAGGGTTGATATTTGTCTCACTGAGACAAACTTTTGGATTCCTTGTAGGGTCCTTTTCTTCCCTTCCTCGTCTTCACACTCTAATGTTTTATTATAACAATACAACTTGGATTTATAGGAATCCAACCAATCCATGCCAATCAACATGTCATAATATCCTAAAGGGAGTATGTTTAATTATTGCTTGGGTAGACAACCCATTCATAATGAATTGGCATGTTGGTAAGACCTTTGTTACCTTCCTCTTTGTTCTAGTGGCCAACTATACCAGCCATGGTTTAGCATGTTTACTTGTTGTAATTCACATTTCTCAACCATTTGAGTGGAAACATAACTCAAATTAGAACTAGGGTCAGTCATAATATAAATAATATGGCTGCTAATCATACCTTCCATTTCCACCACTGAGGCTTGGTGGTCTACTTGTCTATTATCCAAGGCTACATGAATTTTTGGTATAATTCTAGCCACAACATCAAGTGTGGTAGCCTCTTGGAAATTGTAGACTTTTCTACTGTCTGGTACCCTATGAGGGTAATCCATCAATAGATGTTCTTCTTTGCATAACCAACATTTCAATGGCTCTCTCTTTGTGTTATCAATCTTTCCCATGGATAATCCAAAGGTTTTATTTCCACTATAAGATGGAAAGTTCTATTGATTCACACTCTTAGTGGGAAATATCATCTTAGAACTCTTCTCATAATTATTAAACTTTGAGGGTTTAACCCCCTTATTCTTGTATCCCAGTTTACCTTTCTTCTTCCAGTCCTTGGGATATTCTTCCTTGTGGTGGAATTGTTCATAGCAGTAGCTAGACTTCTGAATGGAATCTTCCAAGGTATTAGGTTTATCAAACTCAATTTTGTTCCATAAGACTTGAGGCATCCCACTAAGTAATCATCGCATCTTCACATTTTCTTCTTTTATATAGGGCACATACCTCATCAGCTCTAGAAACTTGTTGATATATTCATCTATGGTGAGTTGTTCTAGTTTGAGTTCATAGAACTCCTTAGTATTTTCATCATAGTACCTTTCAGACAGATACTTCTTCTTGAATTATTTCTCAATTTTTCCCTAATATAACCCCTTCTCATGGATTCCCTTTAAATTTCTAAGGTCCTCCCACCGGATAGAGGAATTTTCATTCAAGTTAAATATAATTATTCAGGCCTTCAAGTTTTTAGAGTAGTCATGAAATTTGAAGTACTTCTTCAGACCAAGAATCCAAGCTTCTGCTTCTTCCCCCTTTTTTATTTCCCAATCAAAAGTGGGTGGCTTGGCTTTCTTAAATTCTTCAGGGTCACCGCCCTTAGAGTGCTTTCTCCTCTTTCTTCTCCTCTAAGAATGTGAGCTAGTATCACTACTAGACAATTCCTGGGAGCTTTATGTGCCTTCACTAGAGGAATATTTAGATGAACCCTTGACTTTGGCATGCCTCTTGGCTCCATGTTGGGCCTTCTTGGGAGTGC
>JASDQU010501102.1:42910-54130 GCA_032191745.1 Picea mariana | reverse complement strand
TCTCTAATTACAAGATAGTTGTTCTCACCCATTGCAATGTTATTTTAAAATGTAATCCAGGATTCTTAAATCGAACTATAAAGAATTGCAATAGGGAGATCTCTTTCCTGTGATACTATTCAGAACTTCAGTTCATTTCAGCAAGTTAGATAGAACGATTTCCTTACTACAACACTAAGTGCTTTTGGAATTGAGCATATATAGTGCGCAGCTATCTTTGAAACAAAAGACTTCCCTGGGTTGATAATTTATGTTTCACTTGGTTGTTTGAAATTAATTAAGCAATTATAGTGACCAACACTTCGCAGGTGTTGCCAAAAGGGCCAGTAGTTAGGGCTTCTTGGTGCACTCTTGAGCGTTGAACCCTGGGTCTACCCCTATTCCAACACCCATCTCTTAAAAAGGTACTTAAGGGATTGGGTGTGTTACACTGATTTTCACTCCATCTCCTTTAGCATGTCTGGCCTAAGCGTAATTTTGTCCACAGGGTTTTCCCAATTGATTGGTACATGGCATTGTCTACCATAGAGAGCCTCAAGAGGACTCATTTTCAATGAATTCTGATCATTATTGTTGTAAGCAAACTCTACCAAGGGTAAGTATTCTTCCCATTACTTGGGTTGATGCATCACATGCATCCTTAACATGTCTTCCAATAATCGGTTTACCCTCTCTGTCTGTCCATCAGTTTGAGGGTGATAGGCTGTACTAAATAACAATTTAATTCCAAAACCAGTAAACAGGAATTTCCAAAATTTTGAGGTGAATTTTGCATCTTTATATGATATGATCTTCCTAGGCATCCCATGTAGCCTAAATATTTATTTCATAAAAATATTAGCAATATCTATTTCCTTGAAAGTGTACTTTAACATGATAAAGTGAGCATCCTTTCTCAACTTATCCACAACTACCATAATGGCATCATTTTGTTTGACATATTTAGGCAATCTTGTGATAAAATCCATGGAGATGGTTTCCCATTTCCACTCTGGAATAGGTAGGGGCTACAATGGCCCTGTTGGGTGCTTGTGCTCCACCTTAACCTATTGGCATTCCAAACATTTAAATAAATACTTTGTTATTCCCTTTTTCATTCTTGGCCAGTAAAACAATTTCTTGCTGGTTGTTATCATTTTTGGGTAACCAGGATGACCAATATATGGTCTTTTATGTATTTTATCCATGATCAACCTCTTCATGTCGTCACAATTTTAGATATACAACCGACCTTTGTAGGTTAACAAGCCATCATTCAACAGTTGATAGCCATCATATTTCAGTCTTGTGGGTTCTTGTTCTAGATATGTCCTTATAGTTTTGAAAAACTCATATGTTTCTTGTGCACTTTTGACTCTTTCCTTGATGTCTGATTCATAGGTGCTTAAAACTACCAATTGAATCACTTTCATGCTTCTATTGATGGCATCAACCATTCTATTTTCTTTTCCTTTGATTTGTTTGATTTCAAAATCAAATTCACTAAGGAGAGCCATCCATCTAGCTTATCTAACATTTAGTTTGGGTTGGACAAACAAATACCTCAGTCCACTATGGTCAGTCATGAGTAAAAATTTTCTTCTTAGGAGATGATGTCTCCATATTTTTAATGCATGCACTATGGTAGCTAATTCTAAGTCATGAGTCACATAATGCATTTCATGCTTATTTAATTTCCTGGATTCATAACAGATTACATGCCCTTCTTGCATTAGCACTCCTTCAAGTCCTTCTTTCCAGGCATATGTGCACACAAGGAAATCCTTGTTTGGGTTTTCAATCTTCATCATAGGTGCATTGGTCAATAAATGCTTAAGTTGTTGAAACCTCTCTTCACACTCAGTTGTCCAAACAAATTTAACTCCTTTTTTTTTTNCTGGGTCTGCCCCTGTTCCAACACCCATCCCTTAAAAATGTACTTAAGGGATTGGATGTGTTACACTAATTTTTGCTCCATCTCCTTTAGCATGTTTGGCCTAAGCGTAATTTTGTCCACAGGGTTTTCTCAATTGATTGGTACACGACATTGTCTACCATAGAGAGCCTCGAGAGGACTCATTTTCAATGAATTCTGATAGTTATTGTTGTAAGCAAACTCTACCAAGGGTAAGTATTCTTCCCATTACTTTGGTTGATGCATCACATGCATCCTTAACATGTCTTCCAATAATCGGTTTACCCTCTCTGTCTGTCCATCAGTTTGAGGGTGATAGGCTGTACTAAATAACAATTTTATTCCGAAACCAGTAAATAGGAATTTCCAAAATTCTGAGGTGAATTTTGCATCTTTATCTGATATGATCTTCCTAGGCATCCCATGTAGCCTAAATATTTATTTCATAAAAATATTAGCAATATCTATAGCCTTGAAAGTGTACTTTAACATGATAAAGTGAGCATCCTTTCTCAAATTATCCACAACTACCATAATGGCATCATTTTGTTTGACATATTTAGGCAATCTTGTGATAAACTCCATGGAGATGGTTTCCCATTTCCACTCTGGAATAGGTAGGGGCTACAACGGCCCTGTTGGGTGCTTGTGCTCCACCTTAACCTATTGGCATTCCAAACATTTAAATAAATACTTTGTTATTCCCTTTTTCATTCTTGGTCAGTAAAACAACTTCTTGGTGGTTGTTATCATTTTTGGGTAACCAGGATGACCAGTATATGGTCTTTTATGTAGTTCATCCATGATGAACCTCTTCATGTCGTCACAATTTTGGATATACAACCGACCTTTGTAGGTTAACAAGCCATCATTCAATAGTTGATAGCCATCATATTTCAGTCTTGTGGGTTCTTGTTCTAGATATGTCCTTATAGTTTTGAAAAACTCATATGTTTCTTGTGCACTTTTGACTCTTTCCTTGATATCTGATTCATAGGTGCTTACAACTACCAAGTGAATCACTTTCATGCTTCTATTGATGGCATCAACCATTCTATTTTCTTTTCCTTTGATGTGTTTGATTTCAAAATCAAATTCACTAAGGAGATCCATCCATCTAGCTTATCTAACTTTTAGTTTGGGTTGGACAAACAAATACCTCAGTCCACTATGGTCAGTCATGAGTAAAAAATTTCTTCTTAGAAGATGATGTCTCCATATTTTTAATGCATGCACTATGGTAGCTAATTATAAGTCATGAGTCACATAATGCATTTCATGCTTATTCAATTTCCTGGATTCATAACAGATTACATGCCCTTCTTGCATTAGCACTCCTTCAAGTCCTTCTTTCCAGGCATATGTGCACACAAGGAAATCCTTGTTTGGGTTTTCAATCTTCATCATAGGTGCATTGGTCAATAAATTCTTAAGTTGTTGAAAAATCTCTTCACACTCAGTTGTCTAAACAATTTAACTCCTTTTTTTTTCTAAAGGGAGGTTATTGGATAACCAATCTTGGAAAACCCCTTTATGAACCTTCTATAGTACCCCACTAGGCCCATAAAGGATTTTATATCAGTTACATCTTTTGGTGTAGTCCAATACATAATGGATTTGATCTCGTTAGGATCAACTGCCACCCCTTCCTCAGTGATGATATGGCCTAAGTAATGGACTTGTTTTTGGAAAAAGTCACACTTACTAAACTTTGCATAGATCTTCTTCTCTCTCAGCACTTTAAGCACTAACTTGAGGTTCTCTTCATGTTGTTCCATGCTCTTAGAATAGATTAGGATATCATCAATGAAAACTAACACAAATTTTTCCAAAAACTTGTTGAGCACACTATTCATCAAACACATGAAGGTGGTTGGTGCATTGGTAATCCCAAATGGCACCACCACAAATTCATAGTTCCCATACCTCATCCTAAAGGTTTTTTTTTGGATGTCTTCATCCTTAATTTGAACTTGATGGTATCCAATTGTCAAATCAATCTTGGAGAAGATTATATCACCCCTTAACTGGTCAAATAAGTCATTAGTTCTCGACAAGGGATACTTATTATTAATTGTCACTTTGTTGAGTTTTTTGTAGTTTATGTACAACCTGAGAGTGCCATCCTTCTTTTTCACAAAAAAAGGTTGGTTCTCCCCAAGGAGACACACTAGGTCAAATATAACCTTTGTCCAACATCTCCTTCAGTTGAAATTTGAGCTCAACTAGCTCTAGAGTACTCATCCTATAAGGTGCTCTATACATTGGCACCGCTCCAGGTACAAGTTCTATTGAGAAATCAATGTCTCTTCTTGGAGGTACACCTGGTACCTCTTCTGGGAACACATCTTTATACTCTCTCAATATAGGATGGTCCTCTAGGCTTGGTTTACTTTCCTCAATAGATTTTAATACTTGTATTGCATACAAAGGACATCCTTTTCTGCAATACTTCTTCACTTGAAGGGTTGATATTTGTCTCATTGAGACAAACTTTTGGATTCCTTGTAGGGTCCTTTTCTTCCCTTCCTCATCTTTACACTCTAATGTTTTATTGTAACAATACAACTTGGATTTATGGGAATCCAACCAATCCATGCCAATCAACATGTCATAATATCCTAAAGGGAGTATGTTTAATTTTTTCTTGGGTAGACAACCCATTCATAATGAATTGGCATGTTGGTAAGACCTTTGCTACCTTCCTCTTTGTTCCGATGGCCAAATATACTAGCCACGGTCTAGCATGTTTACTTGTTGTAATTCACATTTCTCAACCATTTGAGTGGAAACATAACTCAAATTGGAACCAAGGTCAGTCATAATATAAATAATATGGCTGCTAATCATACCGTCCATTTCCACCACTGAGGCTTGGTGGTATACTTGTCTATTATCCAAGGCTGCATGAATTTTTGGTATAATTATGGCCACAACATCGAGTGTGGTAGCCTCTTGGATGTTGTAGACTTTTCTACTGTCTGGTACCCTATGAGGGTAATCCATCAATAGATGTTCTTCTTTGCATACCCAACATTTCAATGGCTCTCTCTTTGTATTATCAATATTTCCCATGGATAATCCAAAGGTTTTATTTCCACTATGAAATGGAAAGTTCTGTTGATTCACACTCTTAGTGGGAAATATCATCTTAGAACTCTTCTCATAATTATTAAACTTTGGGGGTTTAACCTCCTTATTCTTGTATCCCAGTTTACCTTTCTTCTTCCAGTCCTTGGGATATTCTTCCTTGTGGTTGAATTGTTCATAGCAGTAGCTAGACTTCTGAATGACATCTTCCAAGGTATTAGGTTCATCAAAATCAATTTTGTTCCAGAAGGATTGAGGCATCCCACTAAGTAATCATCGCATATTCACATTTTCTTCCTTTGTATAGGGAACATACCTCATCAGCTCCAGAAACTTGTTGATATATTCATCTATGGTGAGTTGTTCTAGTTTGAGTTCATAGAACTCCTTAGTATTTTCATCATAGTACCTTTCAGACAAATACTTCTTCTTGAATTATTTCTCAATTTTTCCCTAAGATAACTCCTTCTCATGGATTCCCTTTAAATTTCTAAGGTCCTCCGACCAGATAGAGGCATTTCCATTCAAGTTAAATATAACTATTCATGCCTTCAAGTTTTCAAAGTAGTTATGAACTTTGAAGTACTTCCTCAAACCAAGAATCCAAGCTTCTGCTTCTTCCCCCTTTTTTATTTCCCGATCAATAGTGGGTGGCTTGGCTTTCTTAAATTCTTCAGGGTCACCGCCCTTAGAGTGCTTTCTCCTCTTTCTTCGCCTCTAAGAATGTGAGCTAGTATCACTATTGGACAATTCCTAGGAGATTTATGTGCCTTCACTAGAGGAATATTTAGATGAACCCTTGACTTTGGCATGCCTCTTGGCTCCATGTTGGGCCTTCTTGGGAGTGCTTCTTCTTGCATTGCTATTTTCAGGACCATGCCTTTGTATCTCAGGTAGAATCTGGGTTTTCTCGGGATGATGTCTATCCATGTTACTAGTTGTTGGCCCATGCTACATCTACCTTTGTATATCTAACAAGATTTGTAGAAAGACCACATTTATTTCAATTTTGTTTTCTTTCTCATTCATAAGCCTATCATTATCGACCTTAAATATTTGTATCCCTACCATGAGACTTCTCACAATATCAACTAGATTTGGAGAGGTTTCTACCACTCTCCTTTCATCAGACTCTTCTTCTCTGTTATGGGAGATTTATCCCATTTCACGATAGGTCACCATCCTTTACGCTTATATCTTTTGCCGGAAATCCACTGAATGGTTAAGTGTTGATAATCAACATTTTTTGTTAGTTAATTATCCATTAAACCATTGACTATAAAATAAAATTCTATAAGATGAAATCAACTTTATTATTTAGCATATAACAACATCATTCATTTTACGTTTAAAACATGTAAAAATAGCAGAAAGTCACAATCCTCTATTCAGTACTAAGGTTTTAATAGACTCTTACAAATGGGATAGGGTAGGGTTCCCTCCCCCTTAAGATTTCTCTAAGAAATTTTATCTGACTCTTTCATGAGCCCAAGTAAGCCAAGTGTTGTTGTCTGCTCTGATACCACCTTGTAAGACCCTCAACCCCCTAAGTACCCTTTTAAGGGATGTGGTGGTAATTTTTTATCTTTTCCTTAACCATATCAAGGCCTCTTCTAGAGGGAATCGTTGTCTTTAGCTCGTCAAGAGATTTCTAACAACTACCACCATACTCAAAACCAAGCTCTAGATCATAAGTTATGGCCTTGTAAAGTTTCTTAGAATTTTTTGAATCACACGTCACCTTATTTCCATGTGGCATCCACGTGGATAATGCCACAAGTGTCATCCGACCTGGCGATATCGTGGAATATTCCACTCGACCCACTAAATCCTCGACTTGTCCATTCCTCCAAATCAATGGTTCAGATCCATTCGGATTTCTCCACTGGCATGTTGGTTAAAGTATGACCCGATCCCCATTTCTTCCCCGGATCTATGTGGGACCTGCCAAGATAAACAGCTAAGATCACGTCTATCCATTACACAAACTGATAAACCAAATCAGCTTTCAGATTCACTCCGTCAGATCTCCCCCACCCCATGATGACTCAAGCACTCTAACAAGACAACTCTGATGGACGGTCAGGATCTCCCCATACCCCTTAGCTCTGAAGAGTAAGATCATGCTACCTGTCCTAGGAGTTTAATGTCAATAGGGTCCATGGTCCTATTTTTTTTTCAAGCAATTACAGGCGACCATGTGGCCTCCCTCTAGACACGTTGGCACTATGCATCATCATGACATCATTCTTCCTTTTTATCTTTTCCTATATGGTTCTCATGTTGTTCGACGACGGAGATCAATTCCTAACTGGTCGTCTATCCACATTCCATATTGGCTCTCGTAGTCCTCCTGTCGGAGTACCTCTACTTTAGGCCTCCAGGCTACTCCGACCTTCGAGCTTTGATGTTGCTTGCCAGAATGGGACCAACGGTCCTGATTTATCCATATCTGCCTCCGATGGATCTTAACGACTCACGATGGCTCGGAGTTAATCCCACCCAAGTCTCTTATGACATCATCCTAAGTAATTTCCACATGTACCTGCCACCTGGAATCTGTTTCCATGTGTACTTGCCACCTGGAATGACACATGGAAAACACGTTCCCAAGAAACTCTGTCTCAAAAAGGCCAAAACTCCATGACACATGGCACAATCTTTACTTGACATGTGGCACCACCCACATCATAACATGTGGGCTGAGGTGGGTCTACATGTCATCACGGGGTATGTGTTTCTATATTCTAGGTTTTGACACGTGTCCCAAGCACATTGGTTGGGGTGATGTTAGTCCCCTTACCGCCACTTGCCAAGGAAATATGCTAGGTCCTTGCTATGTATCAACGACTAAGATTTATTCTAGCCCTCACTTCGATCAACAACGATCGCTCAATCTTCAAAGTATTTTCCTCGTCGGGTTTTTACTCCCACGAAGCCTCAAACACCCCAATACTAAAAGTTTCGACGACGATCCTGTATCAGGACTACTCCCGATCCGACGGTCCTCGAGTTGAGCATCCTATAGCTTTGACATTGTCGGCGATCCCAACTAGCGGGGAGGTTATTTCCATTCCTAACCAATTCTTATGTTAATCACGTGGGACCTACCATAGATCGATGACTGTCACCTCTCCATGCTCTTATGCCAGTCAACGACTTTCATTTCTCTTCCTGTAGCCCATATCGTCATCGACATTCTTGGAAAGCACTCAACCATGCCAACCTTTCATATTTCGTCGATGATAGATATAAAATTGACGGTCCATATCTCGTCATTGCCACATCCTCGACGAGATCAACGGTTCTCAACAATCCTCAGGCCCATATCATCATCAACTTTCCTCTCCAGACTCTCGTAGGCACTCTGCCAACGTATGGATGAGATCTCTCGAGTAGAGGAATTCAACAATCTAGATGGTGATTCAAAGACCTATAGGCCTCTTGACCTTCAAGAACTATTCATGTCATATTGACCACCCAACAGGTGACACTTGTCATCCTAGGGACATTTTGGTTGACTTGTTGTCATGTCATGTCATCCATGATGTCATCGTCCATTTGGATGTTGATAATGGTTTTTAGAGATCTACGGTGGAGATTAACACCAACCTACTGTAAATCAACAGATCTCATTGTTTCGTCGACACCTTTATCGTCGTTGACATTCTTACCCAACACACAACCTTGTTAACCCTTCAAGCTCCGATGAAGGGTCAGGATCTATTTGCTACGTCGATCCAACGGCGACAATTTCTTTAGACTCAAAACATGGGTTTTCCTCCCAGTTATTAGTTTGATTCAGGACATAGTCAATTTCATGAGGGTTCCCCTGATTTCTTCCTGAGACTTAATGAGTTTCCAAGAGCTCTTGTCTTGGTCCAAGGCACTCCATTGATTACCCAAGGTACCTTTATTTCATCTTATCCTGAAAGGTTTCTTTTTGGCAGGGATCCAAACACAGGGACATGCAAGTGCAGACACACACGCACACACACACACATATAATCACAACAACACATACAATAAGCAATTATTATGTAATTTTGTCTTTCAACTTAAGATATAACAGAGATTATATAAGGTTTGGAAAATACGTCCAGAACAGTTGTCTTGATGTGACATAAAGATAATACGTGCAGACATAAAGATAATACGTGCAGAAATAGCTGGCTTGATGGGACATAAAATTGATGGTTTTGGGTGTGACTGTAATGGATTCGTAGCATACGATAACCAAAGATGGTCGACAGCTGGCTTGACGTGACATAAATATAATACACGCAGAAATAGTTGGCTTGACGGGACATAAATTCGATGGTTGTGGGTGTGGTTGTAATGGAGTCGTAGCATACGATAACCAAAGATGGTCGTGGTCGGTGTGAACTTCTAGGGACCACCGTAAAATGCGGTAAAATGCACTGACACTAACACGGTATGAGAATTTTCTTTTGGCGTGGTAACTCGACTTTAGGTTCACATTTACCACCGCACTGTGGTAAATGTTTGACGTTGGAGTTTTATCTCCAAAGGAATGCTCTCTACCATGTTGGAGTGGGACTTATTGTTTTATCTCCATGGGAAAGCTCTATGAATTAGGTAGTATGTGTTATGTATGGTTAATGTATATATTCCTTAAAAGTGATTAATTTATTTTTTTAAATATTAGTTCACTCATGAACATAAACTGTTTTAATCATTTAAAGGTTTTAGTAATCACAATGTAATGATAATTATTAAGGTTTTAATTATCACAATGTAATGATAATCATCGATTGGGCACATTATTGTCTAACCCTTATTTGGATCCTAGAAGTCTATGATTTTTTTAATCATAACATAAACTATTTTAATCATTCAAAGGTTTTAATAATCACAATGTAATGATAATTATTAAGGTTTTAATTATCACAATGTAATGATAATCATCGATTGGGCACATTATTGTCTAACCCTTATTTGGATCCTAGAAGTCTATGATTTTTTTATTTATGCTTTAGTATTTGACATAATGGTTATCAAATGATTTAAGTCTAGTGAAAATATAGGTAGTATAGAATTGATAGTATAAGAAAGTTGGATATTATGTTTTAATAGCCTACAGGGGGAGTCTATATTTTATGTTTCCTTGTGAAATTTGGAGGTATCTGTAGCTTTAGTATTCAGCTATGTATGAAAGATTTTTTACTTTTTAGTAATTGTCCTTTTTGGACCCTTAGGAGGAGAAGACAATAATAGTGTAAGGAATTTGGAATTCTGTGTAGCTATGGTTTTTGGATTAGTCCATGAAAACTAAAGGATATTTTGATGTAATGTCTGTTATGAGAACACATTATATTTTAAATATAAATATAATGTGAAATTTTATGTGAAAAAAGAAATTTGGATATTATCAATTCAAGTTAAGTAAATGATTTGAATAAGAACCAAGTTAGCTACAAAATATGGTCGTCATAAAAATAAAAAATTGTCTAATAAAATTGAAATTAAATTTTAACCTTTATAATAATTTATTTTTATTTTTGTTTGGATCATTTGAAATTTAGTTTAAAATGTCATCTAAATCATTGAAGTTAGTCAGAAAAGGAGTTATAGCAAAAATGGCATATATTGTTGAATTCTGGCTTATTCTAGACAGCGAACTTGTAGAGCGTGCCCCACAAAGAATATTTGTTGTATGGATATGAAAATTTTACACAGAATAATAAAGACTGTATTATAACCAACACTTTTGGTCATACTTAATTTGGATCTTTTATAAATAAGTTATGACATTTTTACCCGAAACACCTGTTTTAGACTAATTTCAGGACTAGCCACAAACCCTATTTTCCACGAACTGTAACTCCAAAACTACAATGACCTGCATGCTAAAATTTGTAACACGGCTAATTGGATATGTTTTCTCAATGACATATCAATTTCATGGTCTAAATCATTCTACAAACAAATTTATTGCGCAAATGGTGAGATGACCCGTAAATAACATACCTTAGAAACCATCATCAAAAGAATGTATCCTCCCTTGAATTTTTGCCTTCTTTACTTCACCTTCTCTCTGAAATTCAGCTTATATATCCTTTGGTTACCTTAGTCACCTGTAGATATTCAATATTCTCAAGTGTGATATAAAATGAGAGAGTCTTGCTTCTTATTTATACTTTCATGTAGCTTCCTCAAGGGGTTACGTTTTAACCATCTTAACCCACTTTCCTTATTTTAGGGTTAACCAACTT
>JASDQU010501101.1:110460-120735 GCA_032191745.1 Picea mariana | reverse complement strand
ATATATATATAAACATAAACAAACAACATATTCTGCTAATACATAGATTAATGTGGAATAACAATAAGCCTATACATACAACATACAGAGACAATACTCATCAATATAACACGTAGAAATACACAACATGTAAATGAACAAAGGATTGGTACTTATATTTTAATTGAAGTACACCAACTACGTGCAGAAATTCCACGAAGCTCCAAGCCTTAGACCACACTTCTCATCACTCTCAGCAGTGGGTCACCCCTGAGCTGGGACTAAACTCCACCGGGAAAGGGATTCCTAGGCTAGGTAGGGACAATAGAAAGTTGCACATTACAACAGGAATGATTTCCTCCAAGGATCCACTTATGGCCACAACTCACAAAATCTCATTCCCCACATGCCTGTCCCACCCCAGGAGTGTACACCTTCACTGTCACATAGTCCATCGACTGCTACACCTCCCTTTCTAAGACTTCAACAATAGTTCGGATCAAGAATTCTTAGAGATCTGTAGCTACTACTGTACTCCCTCCAGGAGAACTCACTTCGTCAACACACTCTCCCCCCTGGAGAGAGTTGCTCATAGGACTGACAACCTGCTTCTTCTATCCACGGGCCTGAAAACCCACTTCTTCACTCATGCTCCTCAACACATGGGCATGGTGATGGAAGTAACAGAAACTGGACATGGAGAACAGTAATAACAGAACAATACGTAGGTAATCTGCAGGGTACAAGTGCAGTAAGGATATCAACTCGGGTTTGTTGCATAGGTTCAGGTGGCTTGCAATTCAACAATGGTGGAATGGCTCACTGTGTGCTTGCTCAGTGCATTAGTGAGTCAGGGTAATGGATGGCCATCATGGTTAGAATGGGAAGAATTGAGAGAATCCCCAGAATGGTGATAATTTCCCCCCATAAATCTACATGTATTTTGGATGACACTTGGCTCTCCAGGAGCATGCTCCCCCCACTTGGAACTCATTCCTCTCCCTAAAGGAACTTAGGATAAATTAAAATCGTCTTTACAACTTTTAGAATAATAATTGTATATTATTCTCTTAGGATCTCAAGCTTAGCCCTTTTTCCTTTATCTCTTAGCCTCCTCCCTTGCCCAACCTAGTGGATATTAGTCCCCCATACTCTTTCTTCGTGGTCAATATACATGCAACGATGTTGTTTATATTAAAATATGAATATTTATATGTACAAAAATGAATATTTATATGTACAAAATAGACTTCTCGCCTTTAACATTTAGGCTCTCCAGCCTAATAAGCACATAAGTCTCCTAGCTTATAACAATTGGCTCACCAACCTACAAAACATGTTACAATTCATGATTACAATCGGGGCTTGAACTTGGGATATTACAATCCCCTTGCCTTAATTTTTTACTATCCTCGGTGCAACTTGTTTATACATATATTATTCAAAAATTATTCAAAAAGGCTCCATGATTTAGCTATTGGAAGCCAGTTATCCACCTGGTGCTCTACTTTTAAGCACCATTTCCAGTGTTCATACTATAGATGGAATTTAATTTCTCTATTCAATAGAGCTGCTTCAGGAAGAATTCAACTCATTGTTCCTTATTAAATGCTTCAATTAAACCTCATTGAAAGCACCGACTAGTTGTAGATCCAGGATGTTCCACCTAGCCTTAGATCTCACTACTGATAAACTCTTAGTAGAATATCACCCCCGAGCAGGGGCTATGACTTCATCAGGGAAATGTCTTCCCAAGATAACCATGGCCCACACTCATTATCAACATGGTCTAGGGAAAGATACCAAAACTCAACAACACTCCAACCAATGGTCTCTCTTCCGCACATGCTTGTACAACCCAAGGTTGTACGCACCTTTACTGTCTAACAATTCATTGACTGCTCAACTTCCCTTCTAGGGATCCAGCACAGGCCGAAAAGGAAGTCTCAGAGCATCATGGCTCTAGGAGTTCCAACTACCCTCAAAGGTCTCCAGGTACCCTTAAAGCCTCATACTGGGGAACCTATCCCCACACTTCCATCCAAGGTTCCAACCTTCTCCAAGGCAACCCAAGGAGAAGTGTAGACACACCCAGATCCATCGGGGATCAACATAGTAAGATATGTTCTCTTCAATCAACATCTTCCCTAGAGATACTCTTTGCAATCAACATTCCAACTTTAATGAATAACATCTCATCTTCATCACACACATGCAGTTATCATGAGATAACATAAAAGAATTTATTTAGGAACTCAAACATACTTAAAAGGGAATTCAACTTTTCCCCAAAACATGAAATTCTATTTCATAATTCTTCTTGGTTGTTTCCATATTAGGAATGTATCCCTTCTTATGGTTTTCCACCAACACCAAATTACATACCATTTTTCCTGCAATGCTTCATCCTGCATACAACCAACAAATTGTCAGTATTTCCTGTACATCATAATTCAATTACAATATGTACAAAACCTTTTGTAGTGATCTTAGAATTTCCCGCACCTAGAAATTCAATCACAATTGCCAAACAATTTACAAAATATATTGATCTATCATTCTATGCATATGTATGTTCATAATTAATATCCATAAGTTCATTACTTCTTTTTCTGAACAATAAATTTTTCTATAGTCAATGATTACGTGACTACTTGACTTGCAGCTTTCCTTTGCAATGTCTAACAACTCCTGAAATGTCCTCAACTTCAAGAGTTAACAACATTTCATCTGTTAGTAACAATTTTTTCCATGCAATAATATATATTGATGTACTTACAAAACACATTCAACAATTGCATTTAAGTATAAAATTCTATCACTTACTATGCATGAGTGCAATTATCAATGCATATTTATTCAATGCACCTTGCATTGAATTACATAATGCTCTTTATCTCAGTCACGTATCTCACCATCCATAATTTGGAATTGTGGCCAATGTCTTGACACATTCTCCACACACTTCCTATTGTCTTCCCAATTAATTGGACGCCTTCCTTTTCGACTTGAACACTACACCAAAAATATAATTATGTGATGTTCATTAGTGTTAGCAAAATGGTTGCAATCCAAATTTTATTGAAAGGTAGGAAGCTTTTGGTACCTGTGTGGTTCATAACCTTTCCATATACATACTTTTCCATATCCAACCATGTCCTGGTCTCATACATGACTATCTTTACTGTCATTCATTCCTATAAAAAGTTCTTAGCTTTTATTTCTTTGGTTATTACCCCATAACCAAATTAACATGACATTCTACTATGTTAGTGTGTGCATTCAAAAGATAAAATCTTTGATAACTATAGCAAGCCTCTAGCCTTTACCACCTCTAGTGGTATCTTATTCATGTTAATGCATTTAAATAATACCATATTGTGTATTATAAAATTCTATCAGAGAAATTATTACCTGAATTTCCCTTTGGAAATTATACAACATAATTTCAAAGGATAATACTTACCTGCATAGCTTCCATTGAATGAATTTGATGTTACCTGACTAGTTGATGATAGTAGAATCTTTCATGCTTCTTTTATCAAAGTTATAACCAACACTTCAACTTTATGCTGATTCCTTCCATATGCAACAACATCATCAACAACACTTGCAACATGAAATAATTCTTTTCTTTGGTTGTCCCAACAAGCCATAACATACTTGCTGCCACAGAAATTGTAGCAACTTCCTTATCCATGTACAATTTTTCCTTAGTCATCCCATAAGTCTTCAATTCTGCCCAGATTCCTAAATCTTCTTAAGCTCTCATTGTAGTCATTGTACATGATTAGTTCTAACTTGAGCACTTTCTAGCCAATCACTCTTGGCTTCCTTCACATTTCCAATCACATACTAAGCTGATATTAACCTTAATCTTTCATTAATTTCCCAGATCCAACTATCCCAACTCATACTTGGATGAATTAAAATTCCAAACGAAGTTGTTTTATAGACTTTGTATTCTTGAACATCCATTTACGTTTTTGAACTGAACTACTTCATCCTTTTTCTGATTGACTGCCTTAGTACTTGAGGTTTCTTGTACCTTTTATTCTCTTTGACTACTAGTATCAAACTTGAATTTCATAGCGAATCTATATTCATATTTTAAGGATCCACATATGCCCCCTTTTCTATCTGCATAGAATTATTTGACATTCATCCTTTTTTTTTTTTGAGACATTTCTTTAGCTACATTGTTGAAATTTCTCTAATAGCTACAACCCTAGGAATTCCTTGGACTGTTCTCAGATTCCTTCTTTATCCAGGCAAGGGAATTCCTTGTGATGGAAATCAAAGATAGTACGGTGTTGGTCCAACCAATCCATACTGATTTAACATTCATATGAACCCAAAGGCAAGATGTTCCAATCTTCCTTGGTGCTCAGCCCAATCATGCCCACTAGACCTGACTTAACCAACTCAATTACTTTTCTCTTGGCTCCTGTATCCAAATGTACCAACCAAGATTTCCCATGCTATCTTCTTGTAAATTGTAATCTTTCCACTACCTGGGAATCTATATAGCTATGACTAGCTCTTGAATCAACTAAAAATAGTAAATGCATGGTTATTGATAATACCTTCTACTTCAATCATGTGTGATTGAAACTCTTCTTTCTTTTTTTCCAGGCTGCATAGATCCTTGGTACACTTCTGATGCAAACCCCCTCTTCCTCCCAGGTCGTGCGACCTCCCGGCCTAGGATCAATCAATTTGATGGAGTCAAATTGGCTCGCAGGCTCCTGTTGAGCCCAAAAACCTTATCCGCAGGCCTCTGTTTCCTTCGTCATGATCGGAATAGTGAACGAGGATCTTTTCAAAATGAACAAAATCCTTTAAGGTACCCTGTACCAAGTTAGGGCCAATCCAATGATACCCGAGGAATTTCAGGACTTCTCACTCCACTTGGTGCAGGTCTGAACTCACCTAACCTTTCAGGGACTTCTCTAAGCTTCCCATTCTTCCAATTAAGATTTTAGTCCCTGGTCCTTTTTCATTCGACGGTTATAGCATATGACCGCGGATATGACCAGGCACTTACTCCATGCTTTCAAGTTTCGGGCTTCAGGTGTTTTCAACTCACCAAAATTCCAATCTCCTGAACTTTGAACTTGTGAAGTTCGCAACTGACATGAGAGGGATCAATTATCCCCACTCTCTATCCAAATCAATGGCCACAAATAGCTTCGGGACTCTGTGCTTCAGGATTTCCAAATTCTTCAATGCCACAAACCTCTAGAGTGATAACTCTTCGAATTGTCATATCTTTTGGCATGCGTCCACGACTATCAACAGTCACAATGAACTCTGATGCTTCGACCTTCAGGAGTTCTCAACCCATGCAAACCCACTTTCCTCTGAAGTGGATATCCTTTGAAGTGAAGGATATGATGACACTTGTCCTCTGTTGATCGACGACATGGATGAACTTGGGATCTCCAACCTTCCGGAGTTCTTTCTCCACCCAAATCCATCTTCCTCTAGAGCGTTGTTGCTTTGGAGTGTAGGATCTAGTTACACATGTCCCCACAGGATCAACGACCCAGATTTGCTTCGACTACCTACAACTTCAGAAAATATAACCCTTTTTCATTGGCTTCCTCCAAAATGAAGGATCTTCCACCACGTGTCTCCAAACGAAGAACGACTGAGATATTCTCCACTACTCCAGGCTTCAGGGATTTTCGAAGTGCCACATTTCAAATCCTCTGGAGTTAATATCAACTGTCATGTGTCCTCCTACACCAATGTCTAGGATTTACTTCTACACTTAAAGCCTTCGAGACTTTTTCACACTCCTCTATTGAAATCTCCTGGAGTGCTACTACTCCATATTTCACAATCTGTTGACATGTACTTCTAGGTGCCAATGGCCAAGATCTACTCCATCCTTCAGAGCTTCAGGGATTTCGCTCTCCTGTGCACTCAAGCTCTAAATGCCTGAATTTCATGAAATCCGAAGGACTTCATGAATTGACCTTCATGCAAATTACCTAGATCTGAAGACTCTCTATCCTTCATGCTCAGATTCGAGGGTTGGGATTTGTCTTCCTCCTCTTCACACTCCTCCTTGTTTGGACGTAGATCTTTGATGGTCCAGATCAAATCTCACATCCAATATGACGACTATAGTAGGGATCCTCCCTTGTGAGATTTGTTACTTCCTTCTGATGAAGGAACTTTGAAAATATTCAAAGGTTGTGTCCTTTGATTCGTCTGTGAGCCCAACTTCTTGGAAATCGACTGCACTTCTGAGAAAAGGCTATCCCTCCCGAGCTCACGAAATTGAAGCAAGTTCATCTGCGCGCACTTGCGCTATCTCTCCGAAGATTTGAACTTTCTCTGCCTTCCAAAGGGTCTCAACACTTTTTTCCCTCAAAGGATTCTTCTGCCCTCCTGGAACTCTGTGTACTCCTTGCACTTGCTCTATGGACACCTAGAAGAGATTACATGGTTTTCAGTACCACTAGTTGTGCCTCCTCTACACAAAAGTTTCTTACTTATTTCGATGCGGTCTACTCAATCAAGAATCCTCACGGTTCCTTCTCTAAGATTTTTTTATTTTTTTTTGTTCTTAAAATAAGAATTCGAGTGCTAGCCCCCTTTTTCTTTAGTCCACAAATCATGTGACTGCAAGCTGTGACCAAGCACTAAGTTTATAGGCACTTATCTGAAACTTTGACGCTTCAGAACTTTTGGCTTTGGATAATTTCACACCTTCTTCTCTCATTTATTTTAAATGCCAAACTAGCAAACACGTGGAGTGGGGTGGATGTACGGTCCATGGCACCTCAACAACTAACGACTAAGATTTACTATGAAGCTTCGACTTCGTGAGTTTTCAAAGTACTGCTGCATGGATCTGTCGAAGTGTCGGAATGACGAATTCACAAACAACACATCAATGGTCTGTGCCTTCTTGTTAACCAACGACCATGATCAACTCCAGGACTCTGGATTTGGGATTTTCGAATTGTCCATACTCTCAATTATTCCAGAGTGTCAAGTCTCCATACTACTGCATCTCTTTCCGCATGTCCTCTATGATAAACAGTCGAGGTAGACTCTGGCCTTCAGGCCTTTGGGAGTCTTCATACTTAAACACTTTTTGACCAAGTTCCTCCAGAGTGCCAAGTCTCTGGACTTCATGATCTAGTGCCATGGGTCCACTGTGACCACTAGGGAACTCATTGGCACGTGGCTCAATCAGACAGGTGAGATGTGTTACGTTCTGACTGTATTTTCAATCTTTCAAGGGTTCTTAACTCACTGACATGTGGCACACATCCCATGTGTCCACGTCATCCCAAGTGATGTCAACAAGACACGTCACTTCGAGCCTTTGGGATTTGGGACTTCATAAGATTTATCACTAGCACACTTCAATTCTCTTGAATGTTGAACTCCTAAATACATTGATCTGCCAACACATGCCTCCTTTAATTAACGATCCAGATCAACTTCGGAATTTCGGACTTCGAGAGTTTTCTCTCTAGCACACTCCATTTCTCTAGAAGTGCCAAACTCTAAATAAGATGATCTTCTGACATGTGTCTCCTCTAATGAATGGTCTAGATAAAATTTGAACATCAGAACTTCAGGAGTTTTCGCCTTAGCACACTTTGTTTCTCTTGAATGGTGAATTCTCGAACGAGCCAATCTGTTGACATGTGTCTCTTTTGATGAATAGTCTGGATTAACTCCGGACTTCAAGACTATGTGATTTTTCACTCTATCACACCTTATTACTCCCGAATGTCGAATTTCAGCACTGTTGTGAGATCTATGGCTCACAGTCATTCACACGCAGATTTTTTGGTTGAGATATGTTTTTCACCACTACGCCTTAACTTCTTCTCTTGGCTTGATCTAATGGTTATGATCTATATTTGGTCGATCCAATGGTCAAGCACTTTTCCACAGATCTATGACGTAGATCGCCTCTGGGAGTTTGGAGCTTCGATGCTTTTTCTCCATTTTACGACAAGTAACTTCAAACAGCCGGAGCGACAAAGTACCAAAGGACTTCACTGCTTAACCACCATGCTCCTTTTCCCCGATCTGACATTTGTGAAGGATCCTCCTTCTCTGGAACAGATCCTACAGTCCAAATTATAAACTTTGTGGCCCAATACCACAGTTGCGGTTGTATCCTTCCTCTGTATGTTTTCTTGAACCACTATACTTCCTGAGCTTCTGAACACAGTCCATGTTTTCACACGGTGCCTTCCTGACACTCAAGAATGCTCTGAACTGGGTGTAGATATTCCATGAATCTCCCAGCCTTAGACCACATTTTTCATCACTCTCAGTAGTGGGTCACCCTCGAGATGGGACTAAACTCCATTAATCAAGGGATTCCTAAGCTAGGTAGGGACAACAAGAAGTTTCACAATACAATAAGAAATATTTCCTCCAAGGATACACTTATGCCCATAGTTCACAAACTCTCATTCCCCACATGCCTGTCCCACCCTAGGAGTGTACACCTTCACTGTCACACTTTCCATCAGCTACTACATCTCCCTTTCCGAGGTTTCAACAACAGGTCAGATCAGAAACTATCAAAGCTTTGTAGCTGCCACTGGACTCCCCCCAGGAGAAATCACTTCCTCAACACACTCTCTCACCTAGAGAGAGTTGCTCACAGGCATGACAACCTGCTTCTCCTATCCATGGGACTGAAAACCCTCTTCTTCACTCCCTCTCCTCAACACACGGGCATGGTGATGGAAACAATGATAATAACAAAACAATACATAGGAAACCTGCAGGGTACATGTGCAGCGATGGTATCAACTTGGTTTTGTTGCATTGGTTTAGGTGTCCTTCAATTCAACAATGGTAGATTGGCTCACTGTGTCCTTTCTCAGTGCATTAGTGAGTCTAGGTAATAGATGGCCAACATGGTCAGGATGGGTAGAACTGTGAGAATTCCCAGAATGGTAAGAATGCCCCGCATAAATCTGCATGTGTTTTGGATGACACTTGGCTCTCTAGGAGCACATTCCCCCCACTTGGAACTTGTTCCTCTCCCTAAAGGAACTTAGGATAAAATAATATCCTCTTTACAGATTTTAGAATAATAATTATATATTATTCTTTTAGTCTCTTAATATTATCCCTTTTCCCTCTATCTCTTAGCCTCCCCCCTTTCCCAAACTAGTGGAGCTTAGTCCCCCACAATATTTCTTCATGGTCAGTATACATGAAACAATGTTGTTTATATTAATAATATGAGTATTTGTATGTACAAAACAGGCTCTTGGCCTTTCACATCTAGGCTCTCCGGCCTAATAAGAACATAAGTCTTCTATCTTATAACACTTGGCTCACCAGCCTGCAAAACATGTTACAATTCATGATTACAACTGGGGCTCGTCCTTGGGATATTATAGAATCGGTGAAGGATCACTTTATTCCACACATTTCCGAGAAGAAATATGCCAAGGAAATGTATGATGCTTTGGTGATTCTATACCAAAAAAAGAATACAGGAAATTTGTTACATTTGAAGAACCAACTTCAAGTTGTTAGGATGTCCAATGAGGAAACGATTGTCAATTATCTTATGTATATTACAAATATCTGAGATCAGTTTGTAGTGATTTGTGAGACAATACAAGATGATGATTTGGTGAATGTAGCATTGAGAGGTCTTCCCAAGTGTTGGGAACCTTTTGTGCAGGGGATTTGTGCACGAGAGATAGTGCCATGGTTTGATAGATTATGGACTAATTGTATTTAGGAGGAGACTCTATTAGAGTACATGGATGGTTTGAAGAGGATCCATGATGAAAAATTTTCTCTTGCCAGTCAGGCAAGGAAGGGAAAGTTCAAGAAGATTTCTAGTGGAGAGTTGACTACTCAAGATGGAAAGAAGAAGAAGGACATGAGAAAATTCAAGTTCTTTTCATGTCACAAATTTGGAAATTATGCAGGGAAATGTATGCACATGAAGAAGAGGGAAACAAAAAAAAATTATAGGTAGCTACATCGACAAAGGATCAAGTGGACGAGTTTTGCAAGAAGTTTGAATAAACATAGTTCTTACTAGTTTCTCAGACTTCTGTGGGAATCATATTAGTTGATACATGGTTGATATATAGTGGAGCCACATGTCATATGACATGAGAATTATAGGTGTTCGAGAGATTCACAGATTTTAACTCATAGATGCATATAGAATTTGGTATGGGGACCAAGCATGCACTGAAGGGATTTGGAATAGTGCAATTTCAGATGGATTTAGGAGGCACATTGAGAGTGCAGGATGTGTTATGGGTGCCA